>JAVJGI010000003.1:5011991-5096747 GCA_035590275.1 Ibycter americanus | reverse complement strand
GTTTAGACCTAGTTAAGTACCTGGGGCCTGATGTGTGAGAATGCACTTTGAAGTACTACAGATTTTCCCTGATGGGAATAACATACCTACTTGGTTACACAGTATTGGGAGAACTAAATTCAGGTTTTAAAAGTTGCATCTTTTACTGACTAGCCTGGGATGCCTTTTAAGGTGGCTGCAGAAGACTGAACATTTAGGTTCAGGGGAAAAGAGGTGAAGAAAACAATTGTGCAGTTTGCATTTAAACTGACTCTGCCACTTTGCAATACTCAAGTGAAAAAGACCCAATAACCAAAATGTCAAGAATGGACCTTTTTGAAGTTATACATTTATGAAGATGCAGAGCTTTTCCTTCACCCATCTTTATGCATTTAGCTGAGCACATAATGAATGACAGTTTCTCTAAGTTATTCCCTATTCATAAGCATATTCTATGGAGACCAGTTACAGCATCGTTATCATCTCTTACTCTATGAACATGTTATGTCAGGTTAATAATGGTTGCAGTGGGAAAGCGTGATCCAGCCCTCTGAAACCAAGATCTTGCTAACATTCCTGTAAATGATTGAAGGTACATGAGTAATCTTACTGAGTTCATTTGCCTCTTAATTTCTAACCACTGCCTTGAAAAGCAGATTCAAGTACTGTATCTAGGAATTCTGCTTTGTACTGTTTTTAAGGCATGGCAGGAGTTCGCATCCTCACTGCAACACAGATACTGTGGTGCTACAATTTGTAGCAGAGGTAAGTACTTTCAGTCTGAAGAGGAGAATTTTTCTTTTATGGTTTTCACAAATCTAGTGGTCAAATCATGGTGGTGTACCTGCTTTCCTCCCAATCAGAAGAGCTAGTGTTGCTGTTCTAGTCCTTTGAAGAGTGCATTGGGTTTGCAGGGAGTTTGGTGTCAGCTGTCCGAGGGGAAGCTCATTAGAGCTGGGGTGAGGAGCTCCAAGGCAGGCATGAACATTGCAAGGTGTTAGAAGCTCAGAGGTGGCCCACTTCCCCATATGCCAACATCAAGGTCCAGGAATACAGGGTTTGAAGCATGGTGATGCTATATGCTGGCATCTGTTTCACTAGAAAATCTAATTGCCTGGATAAACTAGTCTGATCTTTAAAAACCTGTGCACCAAAGATACTGGGATGGACAATCAGACCGCTCACAGGGATCCAGTTCTAGACTGAAGCTTGTAAATCTTCAAGCTCACAGTTTTACAGTGTTTTTTTCAAGCTGGGTAACTGTTCCACCATTCTGAGCTGGGACTGCACTTCAAGCAGGTGCCTTCTGATGTATGCCGCTTGTGGCATGCAGTGACAACCAGGCATAGTGCCCAGAGACTGCTGTACCTTGCTAGCGTGTGGTCCATATGTGTGAAAGTAAATCTCATTCATATCTGGGGATGCTGAATCTCTAGGATTGCTTCAGCCAGAGCTAGTTGGAAAAGAGCAAATGCATTCTTCTAATGTTCTTACAAAGGCAAACAACAGCCGGTTCCTCTTGAGTAGTTGAAAATGTTGTGAAAGGCTCTGCCTGATACTGACTGGGATAAAATGTCCCATCACAATGTTTCTTCTGTCCCTTTCCTTTCCTCCTGCTTCCTCTTCGTGGTCCCAGCGATGCCTGTGTATGTGCTGAACTGAGCCCTAATGGAAGAGTCAGGTAGGCGGGGAGGAAGCAGCCAGGCAAATGTAGGACAGGGACGAGTCCAGCAGAAAGTAATCTCTTAAAATCCCTGGAAAGTGTTATTTCAAAGAAAGAAAGATGTAAAGAAATCTAACAGCTCTATCCCATGAAAAATAAACCCATCTTTGGCACTAGATGAATGTGTAGGGTTTACTCTGAATGTAAAGGCCCCTTAATGCATAGCAATTAACACCATAGACAGTAATACTTATGAGTACGTCCAAAGGAAAGTAGAGTTGTAGTTGTTGTGGGAGTCGCAACTTCAATTTTTTAAGACTTCTATATTTGAAAATCCCCACTAAATTGGTGGGTTTGGTCCCATTAACCACACAGAGACATGCACAGAGACCAAACATCAAAGAGCACGCAGAAGTGTTTTCTATTTCTTTTACAAGTACTGCTACAGCCTCAGAAATAAGAGAGGAATTGAAGGTGGGGGTAGGGGTTGGAATCTTTGAATGATTTAAAAAAAATAATCCTTGCTCTAAAATTTCTACTGCCAAATTTCATCACAGTCTAATTCCTTGCAGCTGAGCTGCAAACCTCTATGAAAATAGGGGTTTACAGTGGAAACACTGACTAACTATAGCTGTGCAGTCCCATGAATAATGATGTTCTAATTACGCCTTATGATTTACCAAGACCTGGTTTCTGTATAGCTCGTGAGCTTTTGCTGGTTGCTGGTTTGGGGAGCAAGGTCTATTTTTTCTTGACTGTGGTTTGCTTCCTTTTGTTCGTATTATGTTGGCACATACTTTTTGAAAAGCTTTTCTCTGAAGGGAGCTGGGCAGACAGCTATGATTAAGTATGAAATGATTGGGTGAGCTGTTTGTCAAAGTTATAAATAGGATACCACACAAACCCAACACTAATCTCGCTGAAAGACAGATACTGGCAACATTTCTTAGTCATCTGTTCCTGACGCTCAGGGGAGAACAGCTACACTTCCATTAAGTTTTCAAACAGAAGTTGCTTAAAATAAATTTCTCTGGTAAAATTTTGGGCATACGCACTATGAACCATGCTGAGATCTAGCAGAGCATTGGAGTTTTAAGTGTTCTTCCCAGTTTAAAACTGGTCCTCTGGGTCACCTCTCTGTGCAGGGGTCAAAGGTGAGGGTTTGACTTTTGTGGAAACAGAAATTTGTTCATGAAATGGTTGTGACAGGACCAGGCTGGTGCCTTCATCTCCTTATAGCCATGGATTAATTTTAAGGGTAGAAGAGGAGCTCCTTACGGCTATCCGTTGCATCTTTGGGTTTACAGGCAGTTTTCTGTAACCTGCTTTTGGAAGATCAGATGGAAGCATAAAAAGAAGAGCGATGGCACAGGTTTCACCTACATGCTTCTGCAACCAGAAGTGAAAGGCAGCATATTGAGTTCCTTCTGCTGCAGATCTCTTGCACACAGTGGCCAGAGGCTTCTGCAGACTCCAGCCTTGATGCTGGTACTCGTCTGTCCAAGTTCTGCATCAGCTGCATCAGTTTTGTCAAACTGGAAGTCTGCAATTTCGTGTCCCCACAGGTGACCCCGTACTTGCCATTTCCTTTCATGGTGACTCAAATTGTAGGAAAGGGCTCCACAGCTGTTCAGTGCTTTTGCTGCCGGCCAGAACATTCATGAGACAAATAAAGCTAAAGAAGTACCAAGTATTTCTGGGGCTGACAAGAGCTTCAAGTTGCAAAGTGAAAAAGCCCACAGTAATCAGAACTTTTGCCCCTCCAATCCTGCACCTTCCCACATCCCTGCCAACACATACAGCAAAGAGTTTTGGAGGAGATATCAGCATTCCTAATGTATGGCACAAGCCAACAACTCTGCGTAGGTAAAGTCTCTTAAATTTTTACAGAGATCTAGAAAAGGATGATCCTGAATTTGTGGGGTTCAGACAATTCGTTACATGCATCTTTTTATTTTTTATTTTGAAAAGTATATGCACATTTATGGAACTCAAGATTAACGAGTGTCATTAAACCTAATTTCTTAAATTTTTAGGCATAGGCATTTTGGCCTTGCACACTCTCAGAATCAGGTTCAGATCCAAGAACTTAGTTTGTTTAATAACTGTTTAAAGACAAGGGTTTTTGCCAACTCAGGAGTCATTTTCAATTCTTAACAGAAGACAGAGTGATTGAGGTTTTTTGGTTTGTTTATTTTCCCTTGGGAGATTTTTGTTGCTAGAAGGCAAGATCCTTCTTGGGTGCACACATCCTCCTGTAGGAAGGGAACGGGCTGCCCTCGGAGTCCCCAGTGCTACCAGCAGTGTCTGTAGCTGTGCTCAGCAGGAGGAGGCAGCATGTGGTCCTCACTTGGGCAAGCTACCAGCCAGGAGTGTGGCTCATCACAGTGGGCAGCCGTGCCAGCCCACTTGTGCATCGTGCCCAACCTCCTGCTCTGGTGTGGTACATCCTGCTCATCACAGCATCCTGCGAGGGTAGCAGAGGGATAAGAAATAGGGTGTGCCTTGCAGGAGCCTGGTGTTGAGCATGTGCCTGAAACCCAGAAAGATGATTTTCATGGTTTTCACACCAACATCTACTGCTTGAGCAGCTTTGCTGGGCTTAGAAGGAAATGTTCTCTGAATGTTGACTCCTCCGTGAGAGGTTAATCCAGGTTTGTTCTTTGCACTGAAATGATTGGAACTGGCCACAAGCACTCCCCATTCTTGAGCAACAATCTTACAAGCTTTCTGAAGCTCCTTAGTCTCTTTATTCCAAAATAGCCCAAAGTGCAGTGTCACCATTTTCCTTGCAGGGCTTCAGCAGGGGGCTGGAAAAGCCTGTTGTTTTCGACCAAACCCTTCCTCAAGTTTCTGTCATGGATCATATGAATTATTGCCCCATAGCTTTTTTTTTTTTTTTTTTTTTTAATGGAGAATAAACTAAAAGCCTTCACCTCTTAAACCTCTAAGTGGGAACCACATCTTTAATCCTCAATTTACTACTGAGATTCCTTTTCCAGTCTGATCCTTCTGGCAGCAAGCTGCTAGGCCATGGGGAAGAGCTGACAGTTTCTCCAGTAGATGTTTTCCTGAGAAGAAATTGGAAAAAAGGATCCTGCTTAATGAATTGCTTTGCCTCTTATGTAATAACATATTTATGTTGTTATGAAGCCTCCAGTGAAGCTGCATCTGATAAGAGTGATAGGTTTCCAGTTTGATCTTATTTTAGATTGCAGCAAACTGAGGATAAAAAGACTCTTTGTTCCATAAAGAAGGAGGGGGGAAAAAGAACCAAAACATCTGGTGAGAAGCTGATGTGCTCAGGACAGCTCTGAAAGAGGTTGATAGTGATGGATTACAACACACAACTTCAATACGTCCCCACAAGTGTTATGTGAAGAGACAAGATAATTCTTCCCTTGTCTAAGATTCTTTTTAAGAGTTTTCTGTTTTTCAGAGAAGGGGAGAGGAAAGAGTGTAACAGTGAACTCCCTGTGTGTTTCTCCATGATCCTTGCAACTGGTCTAGTCTGAACTGAAGACTTGTTTCAAGATTGATTTATTTGAAGAGTGCTAATTGTAGACCGTGTCCCAGCTCCCTTTTGAAGCCTTTCATAATGGATTATCTCCTTTCCTGGGGCACAGACCTGCTCAGGAGCTCCCCAACAGTGGGTCCAGTGCCCAGAGGAGGATCTGAGGAGTGTTGGGTTTTGTTGTGTTCAGTCAGTTCTGCTAGATGGAGGTCTTTCATTGCTTGTGGTACGTGTGGATTTGGCTCTCATTCTTCAATTCCTCTCTCAAACCGCTGAAAAAAAATATTTTCTGCTGCAAATTATAAAGTGTTTCCTACTTTGTCTTTAAATACAGCCTTGGATCATTGCACCCTGTGCTGATTCCTGCTGCATGTGCACATCTCGGAGGCAAAGGCAGAGTCAGGCCCATGTAGCTATGGGCAGATCCAGGTCCTGAGTGAGAAACGGGGGGAGCAGAGTGCTGGGAAGGGGTGTTCCTGTTTCGTTCAGAAAGACACTCCCAGAATGGAAAGGAGCAACGCATTGGTGAAGTGCTTTTATGCAGATAGATGTTTTCAGTAAGAATCGGGTCTGTTGTCAGCATTTGTGACATTTTCGCTGTCCCCTTCCTTTGGGCAGTTTGCCACGGTAACATACACAGATGACATTCGGATTTTCAGACTGTCATTTCTTAAGGCATCTACTCTATACTTAATATTTTTCCAGGACATGGAGATGACTCTTTCTCCTCTGTTAATTAACTTTTTTTTAACCCATGTTTGCCTGCTTTATAAATTCCTCTGACATCAGGGTCTAGGATTAAACAAATTGATACCACCCTTGCAGTGTGTGAGCGTGGCACTGAGTTGACAGCCTAATGAGCCCAAAGTCTTTTGACACATGAACAGAGCAAATACAGAGGAAATTCCCGTTCAGCCCCCCCTGCACCCTCCCACCCAGCTCCCTGGGAGCCGGGCTCCCAACTTGAATGGCCTGTGTCAGCAGGAAACACAGCAGTCCCGAAGCCCTCCCACCCGTCTGTGCTTTTCTGCTCTGGGGATGTCAGTTGCAGTGTATCTCAGAAATACCTGTATCTATTCCCTGTGTCAGGGTTTCACCGTAATGCAATAGCAGAACCCTGCTAACCTGGTAGGGAGCCAACTCCGCACAGCAGCCAGATTAAGTTGTCTTACTTGGT
This sequence comes from Ibycter americanus, assembly GCA_035590275.1. Classification (NCBI taxonomy): domain Eukaryota; kingdom Metazoa; phylum Chordata; class Aves; order Falconiformes; family Falconidae; genus Ibycter; species Ibycter americanus. Next base: position 5,090,414 of record JAVJGI010000003.1, on the reverse strand, counting down.
TAACAGTGTTTTGATAGTTTATTAAATCCTGGTAAGAGTAAAAAGGTGAGGCGTGGAAAAAGCAAATCTTATGGATTATCTGCTCTTGGTTGTTCACCTCTGTTGGTATAATCCTGGTTTGAATGATAAGCTGTGGGAACAAGCATTTAATGTTTTGCTATTGTCTCATCTTAAACACGTGCATTGCTTTAACAGAATAAGCATATTCTCTAGCTGTTTTCTCTGGTTTGCTGTTTCTATCACTGATGTGGAACGTAGTGCTTGTTTTCTTTATCTGGAACGAAAACATTAGTTCATCTCAGATAGCACAAGCTATTTGATCAGCAGTCAGATGGTAAGGCATTACAAAAGCTGCTGACACGGGACAAATTCAGACCTGTGGCGTGCAGCTTGAAAAGACTTCATGCCCTTGTTATCACTCCCTCGACATACCCAGCTACTCCCTCAGCAGCAGCAAAGAGAAATAGGAGCTGGCTGTGCTAGAAGCAAATGCCTCTCGCCTTACTGAGGCCAGGAGGCAGCACTGATGTGCATGGGAAGGCCGCTGTGGATGCAGCAGGTAAGATGGCTTCTGCCTCTTCCTGGCAGTCCTCTGTGTGTGAACTGTGACACTGCAGTAACCTTGGCCTGGGTTAACCTGGGTCCTGCCACGTAGCACGTGCTGAGGTCCATGAGGGGTTCCAGCAGGGTGCTGGTAAAGCAGGCAGCTTATCTCTGGCTCTCCTCACCCCCTCACTGCATTAGCTCCCAGTCTGGCTCATCCAAGGTGCCCGCCGAGTCTGCGGTGGGGCTGGTTCCCAGCTATACCCTGCCACCTCCACTTCTTATCCTGAGGTGCTTCTTGGTATGAAAGTGCAGGAAAATCATGACTTCACATGAGCACAGCCCTTCCTCATGACCATATTCTGCCCCTGATTTCTTGACCAGCCCACAGCCCTGCCTCACCATGCGTATCCTCAACCTGTGGTATCGCTGAGACCGGGGAGAATGTGTCTCAGTGCATTTCGATCAGTGTGAAGCCTTGCCATACTAATACTTAATATTCAGGCCTGCTGTGACTCCCCTGACATTATGTGCAAACTGAAGCCAAAGATGATTCTCTTAGTACATAATCAGAAAATAGAAGATACCGTATTTTGCCAACAGTTGACTGCAAAGCAAAGGAATGGGCTGCGCAGCTCTCGGCTAACACCTGCCTTTGCAATATGGGAAAATTCCTGCTATGCACTGTCCTTAATAGAGCAGTCTGGTAGCCGGTTCAGTTTGATGTTAGTAGCTACTATGAGAGACCAGCTGTACACCCGGACACCTTACACAAATTTTGTGGGGCGTAGGTGTCTGGAAACAGCTTGTCCCAATGTTTCTCAGTGCATCTAGAATGAAAAGGGCATGAAGAGCTCTTCCTAGGGCGGTCTGCCAGGACTGTCTCCTAGTCTGAATGTTTTTCGGGTACCCCCATTTCCTCTAGGACTTATCTGTGACAAGACTGTGTTTCAAGATAGCATCATGGTACTAGTGCTAGAGGCCATGCTGTCAGTTACTTATCAGCATGTGCTAAATCATGTTCTCTTTAAAGCTGTGTATTTCAAGAGAGATGGGGACAGGAACACCTGAAGCAGGAAAAGCTGGGAGGCATAAGGAAGGGGATTTACTTTCATTGCACTACCTCTTTGCAAGGTATTTTTAACATCTGTACCACCTCCAGGCTCGTTTTGTATCCACTGCAGACGCTCTGAGATGGTTAAGAAAAAAAACCCAAAAACCACAACACAGAAGGGAGAACAAAACCAAAACCCCATGGTCTGAATTCCACTGTTTTGCCATCAGTTCCTGGCTGTGATGCTCATTAGCCTGGACGGGGTTTAGGTATGGAGAGGCCAACAGGTGGTAGTGCTTGCCAGGGGCAGGAGGAGAGGACTGGAGCTCCTCAGCTGCCAGGTGCTCTCATGTTCACTGGCTGTACCTGGCCAGGGGCTGCGTCCTGGGGTCCCTGCCGTGCCTGGCAGGGGGGTCTCAGCCGTGTGGGACTTCAGCAAGCCTGATTGCCTGAGACATGTCCACCCAGAAACCCCCAAGGAGGGGGTTTGGGCTGTAGGTGTTCCGGTATGGGGGACTGGACTGAGGCAACCAGGGGTCAGTTGTGATCTAGGAGCAGGAGATGAGCTTTTGGAGCAGTTTGGAAAGCGAGTGGGAGGAGGGCTACAAATGTGAGGGAAGAATCATGATGGATTTATCACAGCCTGAAGTAAATTAACCTCTGGGAGGAATGATTTTGTAATAATTTGCATTTAGATACTCTGACACATCCAAATAACCCCGAACCTTCTGCAAACGTTGTAATGAATTCAATCTCCAACATCCTGTAAGAGAGAGAGAAATAGCACTATTTACCATGGTTAAAGGAGCCAGGGACTCATCTCTCAGTATTGCATTTTACACCCCTGGGCCTGCCCTCCTCTCTTGGTTTCATGGCTATGGAGCCTCATGGTGGGGTGAAACGCAGCAGCAGTGAACAGCGAGCGAGCTTTTCTGCACTCCGTCAGCTGAGACCCTGCCGCCCCGGTGCGTTACGCCGGACGCCACGGCCGCAGCAGCTGCCGGCACAGCCCGTGGCCGGCGGCCGAGGGCAGGCGGCGTGTGGCAGGGCAGTGGCGCCGGGAGCAGCGGGGGACGAAGCGGGGAGCGGAGCCCCGTCTCTGCTCGTGTTGGTGGTGGCGGAGGGCAGGGCTGTTCCCCTGCGAGGGCCCTGCCACAAAGCAGCCCGGCTCCACCCCTGAGGGGGAAGTTGTCAAGTGATTTCATATCCAGCGCTCTCAAAGGCAGTAATGAATTTGATAGCCAAAATGATCTGTTAACCCAGCCAGCTGAGAGGGTATTTGAAGGACGATCCAAGCCTGTAGCCAGGCAGTGTGGTATTTTCTTGTCATCAGCCTCCTGCCTGTTCCTTTCCACTCCAGGGCAGTTAATCATAAATGAGATATTTGTTCAATGCTGTTTTCATGCATGCTCTACCCTATCTTCGTTTCCAAGAGACTGTGAAATTGGTGGGTTACATCCCACCACGACTTCCACAGCCTTTGCAGGAGAGGTGGCTCTTCCAGGGAGACCCAGATGGAACCACGTATTTTGGCTGCTGGAGGCTTGGGCAAGCTGATAGTTTTCTGAACGGAAGCCGGGCATCCCAAAGTGCATCCTGTCTTTCTTACAAGTTGTCTTAAATCCAGAGCACTTAGGGCAGCGTGGAGCTGGTATTAGCTGAGCCATTGAATGCACCTGGGTGCCTCCGTGCTCCACTACCAGCCACGCTCAGCTGGGGGGGGTTGCAAGTTGAGGGCTCAGGAAAGATGGCTGGGTTTCACTTACAGACTCATATGGGACAGTGTGATTCTCTCTGGGCCTGACTCAGAGCTGGTGTAAGTCACTGGGAGTGTATTCGTTATCTTCAGGGAGGTTTGGAGCAGACCTCTGCTTGCTGCCGGTTTAGCTTCTGCCATGCTCATGTGCTTTCTGTACAGCTCTTCCAGGCGCCAGGAGCACGCGCTCTGGAGCCGGCAGTCAGCATCAGGTCAGCTGTATACGAGGGGAAATGTCTCTGACGCAGCAGTGGAGAGGAGAACGCACAGGGTATCTTGCAGATTTACTTCTCGTAAAACACCTCTAGCTCTCCATAGGTATCTGCAGATAATCTCCTGCCAAGGGAACCCGGAGATATTTATAGTGCAGCTTCAGCGGTGACGGCAAGTTAGCAAACAAATGAACTTTGAAATATAAGGAGAGTGAAAATACAGTCTAGAGTGTGTTTATTTTGGAGTCAATAAAAAATGGTTAACTAATAATAGTGAATGTTTCCAGGGTGGGTCAGGTTAAAAAGCAAAGAAAGCAAAGTATTTTTATAGTGCTGTACGACTGTTTTGTGCGCACGTTTTGTGTGCACTGAGTTTGAATTACAAAGACAAATGGTAAAAACTTTGCTTCCCCCTGAGATGAAGTGCTGTGGTGCTGAGTACCTGTCCAAATGCCTGCAGTAAGCTAAGATAAATGTTACTTCAAAAGGGATTGAAACTGCTGTGAGTTCAGGCTTTAAATTCTACATGCAATGCACAAAGTTGTGTAAAATGAAGCCATTTTAGCTATGGGTGTGACTTCTCCCTGGCTTTCTGTCTCTCCCCGCCGGCCGGCTGCGGGCAGCCGTGCCAGTGCAGCAAGGTGTCGGACCCGTGCCAGCCTGCGGAAACACGCGCCCTGCTCCTGGGGCGGGAGCGGCGAGGTGTTGTCCGGTCATGTCACGTTTTAATTAGCAGGCCTCGCGCTTCTGCCGCCCCTCGCCGTTCCTCCGGAGCTGGGGTGCGGTGTGGGGCTCTTCCTCCCCGTCCTCTTCCTCGCTGCGCTGCGGGCAGGCTGCCTTCTTCCCCAGAAGCAATCCCCACGCGTTCCCCCTTCCTTTTGTTTCTAAAGCCTGTGCGGGGAACCAGCAGCTTTGAACTTGTAGGTGTCTCCTGGTTAAATAATGATAGTGAATGTTTCCAGGGTGGGTAGCCCTGGCAGCCGCGTTTGCTCTCCCGCTTTCAGGCAGGGCTCCGGCCCCAGCCCTGCCTGAGGGGTTAGGAGAGCAGAGCATGGCGGGCCGGGCCCGGCTCGCTGCCGGCAGGCCAGGAGCTGGGGTTTCTCTGGGCGGCGGCTCCCCGCTACTTTACCTTGGTGTACCAACATGGGGGTTTGTAAAGGGGTGCCCGAGGCTTAGGCTGAACCTGGGAGCGCTGGTGGGGAGCGGCGCACGGAGCGGTGGCGGGGGTGCGCGTGCTTTGGGTGCCGTGGGGGGCAAGGGCAGAACCGGGGCCTCGTCTGCAAAATGTGTCAGCGACTGAGGCAGTGGTGGTAAAGGCAGTCTTGGGGAGCCATTGGGATCCTTTGGGATCCGTTTCCTTGTTGATAGGCCTTTTGGAGAGGTGCTGGGGCACCGAGGGCAGCATGGGAGGGCGCACGCCGCAGTACAGCAGCTGCCAGCAAACGTCGATCCTCGCCAGAAGCCCTGCGGCAGCAGAAATCGGGCGGCAGAGGCCGGACGAGAAGAAAGTTTTTAGTTCGCCATGGCAGGAAACAAAGCTGTGTCTTGTCAAAAAATCACCGCTCCCTTTTTCTGCCTGTCGGTCACACGTCAGCCATCCTCACCATGAGTTTCTTGTACAAATGCAGCTTTACAGAAAGGAGCTCAGGGAATGAATTGCAACAATCTAGTTTGTGAAGGAAGGGGAGGCCTAAGCCACTGAGGAACATGTAGGTGTCCCCTGGCTGGGGCGGCCCCGCTTGCAAGCACCTTACATTGTGTTTTGCGTGGCAAGCATTGAGCCGCATGATGCTTGTATTTGACTCTTAGTTTTTGATATTGAAGCAAGTTGCTGCTTTCTCCGTTGCTCTGACGATGTGTCGCAGTGGTGCGAGGGTGCTCGTGGGGACTGGCAGGGGGGTCCTGTGGGAGACAGGACCCTGACGCTCCTCTCAGCCAGGAGCACGACACGAGCCTGATGCTGGGAGTTATGCTCCTGCAAAAGCTGGTGAGCAGCAATTCCCATCACATGGGCAGGAAGGGTGCTCTGTCAGTGGGAATGCACGTGATAACCTGTTTTCCAAGGGCAGGCTCACCCCAGCGCCCTGCAGAGGTTGCTCCAGAGCCATCTGTGAGCACGGACCTGAGGGCCAGCAAAATGCAAACTCATTCTGAACGGCTTCTGCCTAAAGTACATCAGCTACAGAGCACTCCTGTCAAAATTGCTCTTAGTCAGGCTACTAATGACATGGCATTCACAAGGGTAGGACACATGCCCAGTTTCAAAGACCCTTTACCCGGAGGCACCCGTTTGCTAAGGGCTCTACACTGGAAATAGCTCAGAACTTTTAATGGGAAACTCTGGAGGACTGTGCAGGTTCAGGATTTGAAGCTGTTGAGACACACAAGATAAAACACGATTGTAAATATATGTTTCAGCTCAGCTATGATGTTAAGACAGCAGTCCTGTAAAACTGCCAGCAAAATCATTGACAATCCCAATCAAATTATGTTAAGCACAATAACGTCTTTGTAACTGGTTTATCTCAGCGTGTGCTTGGAACCAAGAGGGTTTTTTAAAATTCTTTAAAAAAAAATAACCCTGATGTTTGATTTCATTCAAATTAATTCTTATTGCTGGGTAAGGAGAAATGTAGGGTGTGTTTGCAGGTGGATGTGTCTTTCTTTGTAAGGACTCATAAGAACTTAAGCAATTATTTTTAAAATGTTGCTGACTCTGCCTATGCAAACACTTGCTTCTCCACAATAAAGAGATTGCAGAGGGCAGGAGGAACTCTGATACTGAAGAATTTTTCAATTTGACTGCCGCGTCCTCTTACCTTTCCTGTCCTTCCCTATAGCCAAGGGTATATTCAATCAGTGATTGTCATAGCAACCCCTTTTTTGGGTGGTCTTGTCTCTTTCTGAGAGAGAAATTTTTCATTGAAAAAATAGTAAATGGGCAGATTTCAAAATGTGTGGAGGGTAATTAGTCACCCAAATTGACATTCAGCACATCCCCGTCTTTTGAAAACTTCTCACTAATCTCACCTCTCTGGTTAAGGAAATGCCTTCTCAGAATAGGTTGGGGTCGGGGGTGGGGGTGTAGTTGGGGAGGTCTGGGAGAATGTTGGAGTTGGTTTTTTTTCTTGACGAAGTAGTTTCAAACAGTTGTGCTAATATACATGTTAAGTCTAATGAGGATGACTAGTATGTCATTGAATAAGAGACTTCCACGTCTTCTGGGATTCTGGGCAGAGCTGGATTACAGGGCAGACTTTGAGCAGGAGACGCTTGTATTTCCCTTCTCCTTGCCCCATGTATGAATTTTGTCTCCTTCCCTCACAGTCTGCAGTGAGAAAATTTGTACTCACGTTCATACCAGCCACTATAATAATGCGGGATAACTCCAGCTAGGAGGTAAACATGTAAAGCCTGATGCAGATCTAGTTAACTAGGGAGCTGCAATGTTTTTATGCTGAGGTTGTCTGGAGTGAAATCCTTCCTTTTCCAGACCTGGCCATTCAAATACATTTTCTTTCATTTTAGGGGAGCACCTGCGAATCTGCCCACAAGGCTATACTTGCTGTACCAGCGAGATGGAGGAGAACTTTGCAAACAAAAGCCGAAGTGAATTTGAAGCCATGATGAAAGAAGCTGGTCGTTCTGTGCAGACAACCCTAACAGCGCAGCACAGAAGCTTTGACAGTAAGTAAATCCTGCTCAGTTCCCCCTTGCTCAGGATCCAGTCACTGCTTAACTTTCCAAGCACTGATTGAGCCAGGGATTTGTGTTCAACGCCTTCCTCTGCACCTTGCTCAGTAGTTTACGTGAAGTGTCGACCTTCAATAGGAATTATACCTCTGGCAGTGTTTTTGCAAGACCAAGTCATTTTGAGAACTCATTTCAGTGAAGCCATTGAAGGAGGCTGGCAGGCACTTGTACCAACAAATTGTGTACCTTGGCACTGACACAGCTTTTACGAGCATGGCGTAATCGGGTCTTACCACAGCAGCATAACATTTGAGGTAGTGATGTAAAACTTGGCACTGTGCCTTGAGCCCTAATTTGAACAATATGGTAAAGGTGACTGGATAGCCCTCAGTAGATTGGGAGGGTTTAAGGAAGCGTAAATTTTTTCCTGTCCTTTTCATATAAATTGCAAATGAAAAGGAGGTTAGTTCACACTAGATGCTTATAACTTTGAGCTTCATACAAACATCAGAAAATGTTACACAGCAGTGAAGGTTTTAGAGACTGTGGTGCATAAGATGATGTGGACAACCATACTCTCCAAAGTACAGTATCCCTCCTAATGTGCCAAGAAAAGGCTGAGGATGGCTCTCTTACTTTTGTATTTCCCTGAAGAATCCATTTTGCAGTGCACAGTAAACCTCAGGGTCTGAAGGCCACTGAAAATAAATGGTTTATTGGCAAAATTGAGATGACCTATGATTCAGAAACTGTATCCATTATCAGATTTTGAAGAAGGTCAGACATTTAGAATGACGGTCCTCCTAACTTTATCAACAGTCGTCATATGTAGTTATTGTGAAAAGAATAGGAGTCGGGGAAAGAAGCTATAATAGCTAGAAAGGTGGAACTGGAAATTTCAAGCAGTAAATAATAGATGTAAAGAAATAAGCCTGACCTTCAGGGAGCTGATAACCAAGATTAAGTGCTTTTACACTAAATAGAAAGAAAAGGCAGTGCATCTCTGCAAAATGCATTGTAACTGTGTGGCCAAGGTTGACCACAGCAAAGGCATTCCTTTAAAAACTCAGAATTAATTGATTTTCACCTGCCTTAAGAAGTGATAACAAGGATTTTCAAAAGAGCCTTACAATGCCGGTTGCTCGGACTGATGTCTGAATGGGACCTGACCTAGCAGCCATTGAGCGCACTTGCTGACCTGTGAAATCCAGCCCTTCGCAGGGGTTAATGCAGAACATCCACCAGCCTTGACACCCCCTCCCTCCGCTGCCTATTGCAGCATTGGCTGGTATATCTGCTCTTTATTTTTGCCACAGACACTCAAAAGAACGTAGTTCTACATCTGTCATGTAAGAGAGTGCAAAATTTGATGGGAGCTTTGAGGATTATATTGACGAGCAGAAGTTGCCTAGTGAAGAACTGGTTTAGTATGCGTGTGATGTTTTGGTAGATTAATAATAACAGCAATAAGAATAATAGTAAGCAAAACCAAGCATATGAAAGGGGGATGCTTGTCTTGAGATGCTAATTAGAGCTGTAAGGGCTTTCTGGTTTTGTTTTTGTTCCCCAGCATTTTACAAAAATAGAGCTTTATTTCTGTGGTGCATGCCCAAGTTTCCTTTAAGCTTCAAACAAAGTAAGTGTTCAATAAGCCAAGTATTACTTTAACAGACCATAATGCACAGATCATTGGTGTTTTGCAGTGGGAATAACCTCACTTGAGCCCACAAGGCCAGGAAGATGTCTCCTGCTCCCATTATACCCTTTTAGTTTGCTTAACTACCCTTGCAATCAATATAGAGTTTATAATTTATGCAAGACATGATTTTTAAAAAAAATTATCATACTGTGTCTGAGTTTCAAGCATGACTTTATCTGTAAGCAGTATTGGGGGTTTTTTTCCTTAGCTACTGCATAGACGGTTTAAAATTTGCGGGAGTTCTGGTGATGGGGCAGTGGAATTGCCTCAGGTCCTGAAGCAATGCCGTAGAAACCACCCTATCTTCCAGTTAATGTTATTAATCTCACAATTAACAAGGCTTTTTGCAGGTAGTACTGTTTAGAGCTGTTCAATAAAAGAGTTTTTTAATGTCAGATAGATGAGTTCTAGTCTTTCTGGCACTGGATGCCTGGTTTTGCTGGATTTCCTTAGCCGCAGCTTAGACTGTTTTGAGGTTGCAGAGGTATCGATGCACAGCTTGTCTTCATATTAGTGATTTTGTTTGGCCTTAGGAGGATGTAGTGGGGGAGGCTCCACTGCATGGGGCTGTCCAACCCTTTCTCGTAATATTTGCAGCCTGGAGATCAGATTATTCATATATTCTCTGCTAGCAGGTGTGGCACATTGAACTTCAGGCCTGGAGCTGTCTTTTTTAGGCTCATCATAGCAAATCTTGCTTCTGTAATCTCACCCCACTGATTGTGGCAATAGTCTCTACTTGTAAATTGCCCTGAAGCTCCAGCTGGAAAATAGCAAGGCTACTGTAATCTGCCTCTGAAGTAATATTCTCTATGCTAGTGTTCAACATTTTGCTTTGGAGAATAATTCATCCTTGTAGGTTGGGGTCTGTAAAGCCCTGAATTGTTAGAGCACCTCTGCTCTGAGCTACAGTTTTGTCCCATTGCAAGGAATTATAATCTGTGGTGTCAGTCTCACTGGCTACTTCTGGGGCAAACGCTTTGTGGCCAAGAGCTGTGTCCTTTATCTCATACAAAGTATTTTTAGAGAAAATGTACATACAAAACACAGATGACATATGATGGGTATAGCCATATATTCTGGAGCGATATATGCAGAATAGGATCCTATGGTTTGAGTGTGCTCTCTGCATAGCATGAGGACACATGCCTGCTGGGATGCCCTTCCTCCAGGATCTGCCAGTTTTAAAGTTTCTGCCAATTAATTTAAATCTGCCAATTTAAAGTTTAACAGCCTACAGTATTGCTTAGCTGCTTACTAGTGCATTTGTTGTTTTGCTTTAGTTTACTGTAGTTAGCAGGATTTGGGGGCATCAGATTTGAGCTACACATGTGGTCATTGGCTTGCTGTTAACCTTTTAGTTGAAAGGTTAGTATTTTGCTCTACAACTGATTGGTTTTAATTTAAAAAAGAAAAGAAAAAAACACAACAGCAAATGCACAGACTATTAGTGATGGGAGCATATGCTTTTGATAAGTCAGTGTTAGGGAGGATGTTGAGGTCAGAGTAGCAGTATTTCATTAGAAGGATTATATGCACAAATTCTTTGTTAATTCTGATGTCCCAGAGCTCTTGATCAGGCAGGGAGTGGAGTGTCGTTACCTGGGTGCACAGCCTGTGGCAGGGACCTGCTAGAGGCTGCTAGGTTGGTTTTGGTCAGAGTTTATTTGCCTGGAATATTGTACATACCCCATACTTTAATAGAAAAAAGTTTATAATAAAATTGAAAATCAGGTTAGGAGTCTTGGAGGGAACTGGGACAGTCTCTGTTGAGACTGGTACTAATATTTTTTTTAAGATTTTTAAAGAGAAACATTTTAAAGATGTTACCAACATTATACATGCCTCAGAGGTTTTAATTGCAGGTTGTGCTTCTTTTCAAACTGGTATCATCTCACTGGATGGGAATTTTCAGTATCAATTATTATAAATGGAAATACTTTGACAAGGAACTTTGTTCAAGCAGATGGTTTCAGGAAACTGCTGTGAGCTGCCTGCTGCCCCCTCTGCCGGCTGCAGAGCAGGGGTTAGCCTGGAAAGTGCTTTGGTTCTTGAATTGTACTGAGAGCAAGTTCTAAACTTGGGGCAGGTTTGGGGAAGATTCTTTCGGAAAATGAGTTTTTTCTTGCATATCACACAACTGTATGTCAGCGTTGCACAAAGCCATGGGACTTTCAAACTCCTGTCCTTCCCAAGGAAACTTGCACCTCCACAATCTGTTATAGAGATGAGTCTGGAAAAAACTCTGGACTGGGCAGGAAAGGCCAGAGGAGTAGTTTGTGTTGCCTGGTCAGAGCAGTCACGGTCAGAGCCAGTGCAGGCTGGGGTGGCAGCATGGGTTGGGCCGCACGGCTGGCAGAGGGGGCGGAAAGAGGGAACAGGAGCGAGTGATGCTTAGAGTGACAGTGAGAGGCTGCAAGCAGCAAAGAACAATGCTGTTTTTCTAGTCTTGATGAAAGCTCGCTTGTTCAGAGTCTAATCCTTGTCTGTCTCTCTCTTTTCTCCCATTTTCCCCACTTAAATCACTTTTTAATAATACTTCAATGTTGTGCCAATCTTTCCTTCCCAATCATTTTGGTACACTTAGCAAGCGCTCCCTATGTGACTGCTGACCTTTAGCTGTGAGCCAGGAAATCTGTCCTTTCAGAATTGTTTCATGTTTTCAGGAAATATCAACAAGCCAAACCAAAAATCTTGGCTTTTATTCCACACTGCACAGTCTAAAAACGATTTGTAGCTCTCATAAATTCTGAGATTTTTAAGCTGTGGCAATCAAAGGCAGATTAAAAATTATGTATTTTATAGGTGGCTGCTCAATGGGAAGCTGATGTCACGTAAAAGCTTTCATAATGTCCAGTGTTTGTAACTGGAAATCGCATATACTAAAATGCAGACCATGCAGATAATTAACATTATTTGAGAGTTAGTTTTAGACAGTTACATATTCCTTATGAAGATGAATCATTGTTTTAAGTGTTACAAGGTGGGGAACGTCCCAGAAGCCGTTACATACCGATGGTTAAAATTTTAGAGATTTCTAAAGGGCCCTTCTTTAAAATCCAACCAAATGTGTCTTTGTCAGAGGAACTGACTTATTTAACCCACAGTACCTAGGGTTTCAGCCCCTAAAAAAGCTGTCTGGGGAGCGAGACATATATACATATATTTATTTACGTGTCCTGTGGATGCTTAAGGAAGCTAATCAGGAGGCTGTGGGGCTGCCTCCACAGGCAGAGTTCTGTCCTATCCCACTGACTTTAAACCCGGACTACAAAATCCAGACCTCAATCTGAATTTTGCAGGTATTTTCTCAGTTGATGATAACATGAACCAAGCCCTGCCACCCTGAAATTTAAGGTATCCAAATTTGGTGGCCCACACACCAAAAGATGTCTTCTGAGACATACGGCAGAAATGTGCAGAAAATGATTGGCACAAGACCAAAGCAATGATTATCTGGGCCACGGGGACTGCAGTGCCTGTGTGCCTAAAACATGTTGCCACAGCACAACTGCTCAGCACTTCCAGTGTCCTTCTGCCACTGCGCCAACTCTCAGCTGTGGGTGTTTCATGAAAGCATGGCATGGTTTGGGTTTGGTGGTGTGCCATCAATGCTGTGTGTATGTAGAAGCAGGAAAGAAAAGTTGCAGGGACTGCTTATGCCTCAAAATATGGAAATGATGCTGTCTTTGGAAATAAAATCCTTTGTTTCAAAGGTTGTGGAAAGGAGCACTTCTGCAGTCAGCAGTCTGTGCTTGGCGAGCTGGCTGCTTCCCCCTGCCCCTGGCATCGGCTCTGGCTGCTCCCTAGGGCCAAGTTTGAGCTTGGACTTTGAATGTATTGCTTTTGATCCAGAAGCCCGTAATTAGCTGGGAATGCTCTTTTTTTGTGGTAACTCCCCACACTGGGGCTCTGCCCCTGAAATTGTGGTGTGTGGCCTCAGTTGGTGGCATTGGTGATGGGCTCAGCTCAGCAGGAGAGCGCTGACCTTCAGGGCGTCCTCGGACAGATGAGAGGCAGCAGCGGGTCCCAGCACCCCATGGGCCAGAAGGTTTAGCCATCCCTCTGGGTACAAGATGGGGATATCAGGCTGACTTCCATGGCTCACCTGATGTTTGCCCTCCCAAACATCAGTCTTGCATCGGCCTTCTGCTGGTCTCCTAACTGAACATCTAATATCAAGCAGTGCCCATGCACAGGCATCTTTTCCAAACCAAAAAGTATAAATGGACCTGAACCACTTCAGCCCCCAAACAAAAAGCTAGTAGAGTCAGGGAAACTGAGGAGGAGGGGGGAATTAAGGGAAGGAGGAAGGTGTTTTGGACAAGCAGGAATCTTAATGATCTTTTTTCCGAGTGAGATGACAAAAAAACAGGAGGAAAAGAAACCTAGGAGTCAATTGCTTTTGCTAAATAAGTGTTCATCACCTGCACTGCATTTCTCTGGCAGGCCAGGGGTACCCTGTTTGGCAAAATCATGCTACTCAAAGCACCACTGAGTGTTTTGTGTCCCCTCCTGCGTGGCGCTCAGGCAGAATCATCCAGAAGCCCAGTTGTCCCCCAGCTTTGCCTCTTGGACACATTATCAAAAGTACTTATAAGAGGGGCTATCAAAGATGATTCCTTTGGCTCCCCTGGACTTCCTTCCCTTAGGGTAGGTTTTGGGATGAGGCAGAAATTAACCTGGAAATAAAAAGCAGGGTCCCAGGTGGATCCAGAAGAGAGACACAAATAAAGGGGTTCCCTTGGAGACCTGCTTAGGAGAAAGGCAGCAAGCACCCATGCTTACCTCCTTCTGGTTCGCCCAAGGAACCACCTTAAGAAAACCCCAGCATGAGGCAGGATTGATGCTAGTCTGGCTGTCACTCCCCTGCAGTCATGCTCTGCAGAAAGAGGATGCTTTCATGTGTGGTGCTGAACATCTCGTTTGGTATTTATGGTTTTCTGGAATGGGGTGCGGTGTCTACCAAGGTGCATTCCTGGACTCAGCAAGATTAATCCTGACAGGTAGCTGCCTCAGGGAAGCAAACGCTTAGGCTCACCTGTAACAGCTCCAGCACCTGGAGTTTTCTCTCCCCTTACAGCCACTTCTCTTCACGTTTAATCTGCAAGGCTCCATTGTGTGCTGCAGGGTATATTGCAATGTACGTGCAGCACTTTGCTTAACAGATGGCATAGGCACAATATTCTCTTTTATAGAAAGAAAAGAGAACAAACAAGGCAGTGGCTGGGATGAGAGCTCTTCACTGGGGTGCCTCCTGCAAGGGCTTGCACACCCTGAGAGATGAGCTGCTTCATCCCTGCAGAAGTCAGATTAGGTAGAAAAGGTAGATCAGGCATCTCCGTTTCAGCAGCTGTCAACATGTTTTGTCACATAGTCAAAAAAAGCTGCCTCTGAGTGTTCAGAGAACAGTGAAATGTGCATCTGCTTGGGGACATGAAAGAAAGCACCTGCTCTTCCAAGATACTGGATGACACAGGCATATTTTGCAAGAAATTAGTGATGTCCAGATAGTCATTTCAGAAGAAAGTATCGGCAGAGTTTATTTTAACATTCAGGGATTAATGCAAAAAGCTCTTTGAAAACTTTATTTCACAGAGCAAGCAGCCAAAGCTTTATTACAAATGCTGGATGTTGCCTTCAGTGACTGAAGCAGTATTATACCCAGATGGCCAGACGGAGGTCAGAGCAGTGAAATTGGAGACAAACAGCTGAGGTTTTTCTGCATGGCTCTGCTGAAGAGCCTGTGTCTTGAACCAATTTACACTCAGCCATCTTCCAGCTGGTTTACTGGTTTCCACATTCAGCTCTCTGATGCTCAGTGTTTCTCATAAGAGGAAGATACAAGGATTGTCTGGGCTTACCCCTGTTGCAAAGAAATGTAGGTGCTCTGAATCAGCTCTTGAGCTGGTTAATTCCTCCGCAGCTTTGCATTTGCCAAGATCACGTCTCTATCCCTAGCCAGGTGCAGTAGTAATTTTGAAGCATCAAGGGCTCCAGCAGCACGGTGCTGTCCCTGCTTACAGATCGGCATACACAATAAGCTTGAAAATATGCTTCTGAAATGTGTGGCATGTCCTGACATAGGAGGTTGTGTTATTTTGAGTACTTCAAGATATCTGTTCTCGTTTGAGATTGTAGAAGTACTTTGTTCTCTCTCACCAGAAATGCTCGCAGCAAACTGTTGATTTTGCTTTATTAGTTATTGGCATGGAAGTAGCACATCCATAAAGCCAAGAAGCTGCTTGTTACTCTAACGCCCTGCAGGGCATCCTGCCTGTCTAAGACTCAACCTGTAGTCTAAGGACTGTGTTTAAAAAGCAAACAAACAAACAAACAAAAAAAGCCAAACAAAAAACAGGTTTGGGTGAGTGGACTACGGAGGGAAGAGATGAGTGGAAGGACATTACGATCGGCTTGCGCTAGAGGTGGAACAGAGCTCAGGTCTCATGGCTTTGGGTATGGTGCAGAAGCACCAGAAGTCCCTCTGTTTCATAAAATGCAGTGACGCTTTTCTGGTGAGAGAGCAAAAGACACCATGTCATTCCATGTCTTACAGGGATTTATCAACTAAGACCTTTCCATACATTTGTTCTCAGCACCCCCAACCTAAGGGAATAGGCACTGGCTCTAAATGTTCCTTGGGTCATCAGTATGAGGTGGGGGTTTTTGTGTGAGGCCCCTTCCAAAGTGGAAGTAATGGTCAAAATCATGAGGGAGGTCTGCAAACAACTTGTATAAAGGGAGGAAAGGAGATTTTTGGCATCTGGTATAACCTGTGTGTTACATAGGGGAGTTGGGTTGGTTTGTAGGGTGCAGCCTGGCTACCAGCAGTACCAAAGGGAGCTTGAAGGTGCTCTGTGCCTAGGAAACGGAGGCTGAGAATTGATCTATCTACAGGGAGAGTCAAACATAATCCCTGTTTCTGGTAAAAAGAGGCTGAGTGCCTTTGTGGATGAACATTTAACCTTTGTATTTGCTACAGCTGCTTAAGGGTGCTTCACTTCCCCCCCCCTTTCCTATTGTCATTTAATTTTCTCTCTTCAGGCCAGCACAGCTTCTTGCATTTAAAAGCACAGTTAACATGATGCAATATGTGCAGAGCTTTTTCCAGTGCCTCACTTCCCTTCCAGGCTACATCGGGGTATTTTGATTCTATTTCTCATATTTTCTATAATTAGCCAACTTAGAGGGAAAGAAAACCCTCATTTTACCCAGCAGTTCATGGCTACCTCTGAAGAAACTGGGTAGTGTTAAGTCATTCTCATTAAACCTGCAGATTTGGCCATGACACCAATGAGCTGGGGGGCTTTCACTGTAAGGAGAAATAGAAATCAGAAAACCCAGCTTCCATAGGACTTGGTTCTGCAAAATGAGAGTCCTCTCACCAGGGGTTCTGAGTCAGTGGAGCCAGGGGTAGGATACACTACAGATTTTACTTCAGCTAGATTACCATCTTCAGGAGAGGACTTACAAAAATGATAGTTTCATCAAGGGCTTTTAAAGATTTCTTTTTAGTACATACTCCTTCTAATCCGCTGCTTTCCCAGCGGAATCCATCCCTTGCCGAAAGTTGCTCGACATTGCTCAGTGATGATTCCTGCTGACCGAGAGGGTGGCATCAGTGCACACGTCACCTGAAGGCCACCATGAAAGCAGCCCATACAAGAGCCCTGGCAGAAAAACAGTCAGGCTCTATTCATTAAAGAGAAAAGAAGTAAGGGTTAATGTTTTCCCTCTGAAGCCCCATTTTATTGATTACCTTTATTTTTGCATGTAGTGCTGGAATTCTTGTCTCCATATGCCATAGCTACATCTCCAAGAGGGATACATACATTTCCACGTTGATCACTACACCTGCACCTTAAAACAATAACCATAATCTCTTTCCATGACCCAGTGTATGAGAGCTACCAAATGATAGTCTGAAACAAAATTAAACAAAATAGGATAAATTACCATACAGAGAGCCATGAAAATTGTTTGGATTTTTATTCTTACATGTAGAATGAGGGTTGTGATATTTTCCAAAGCAGTACAGTCAAGAGCATGAATTAATTGACACTCAGTGGCTTGGAGATGCTGATTAAGGGAGAGGGTCAAATAGGTAAAGAAATATGTATGTGCATATGTAGACAAGTGTGTGCATTTCAGTTGAAGTGGAGCAAGCCCCGCTTTCAGGAATTGCTGTGTTCTTTATAGGTGTTACTGGGAATTAATATTATAGTATATTTACATATCAAGAGGTAACAAGCTTGTTAATTTGACTTGGGAATGCCACAAATATCTAGTTAAATGTAAATGCTAAATTGTGGTCTCCAGCTGTTCTTAAACAGAAGTGAAGCTCCAAATGAAGGAGAAATCAGATACAAAAAGAGGAGCAGCTTCACTGTCAGTACTGGGCTTTCAATCTTCTGGTTTTCATTTGCAGTAGTGTTTTGCAGGTAATGTACTTGCTGAGCACGCCGGTGGTGACTGTCTCTGCTCTGCAGGTTCCCAAGCTGCATGGCAATGATATAAATAAACAAACCCAACACCCTCCCACCTCCCTCCCCAAAAGCCCGAGACAGCTGCGAGCTGGGGATCAGACTGTCAGTTAATCAAGTTTCGGGGAAATAATGTTTGTTACACTTTAAGGTTAGTGTTGAGTCTGGATTCAGCTTTTAACACACTGGAGATAATTGAGCAGCGTCCTACGGCCCCAGCAGTATAGCAATTCACTTGTAAAATGCAACCTCTGTTTTAATGCTGCTAAAAATGAATAAATTGGTCCTCAAGGACTAATGAATGCCAATAAAAGTATCGCACGGCAGCATGTAGTAAACTTGTCAGGGAGGAAATGGCTGGAATTTACTTTCCTGAGAGCAGGATTTTTTCTGTCTTCTGGTGCACCCATCCATGCCTGCGGCTCTGCTCCTGCTCTCCTGGTCATTAGGAAAAGCAAGGGCTTAGGTGGACATAGCCAAGAATAATATATAGCCGTAATTTGTTTGCTTTGTGCTTTATTTGTGACATCTGAGGGCAAAAGTAGAGCATCCTGTTTCTCTTGGTTCGCTGTAAATCAAGGACTTGTCTGTGTCTTTGCTCTCCAATTTTGGCTTCCAATTAATAACTGTAGAGAGGTAGCGTTCCTCCTCCTCCAGTGCTCACCGCTTTGGCTGGCATCAAGAGCCCAGGAGCACCGACTGATCTTCCCCCTTCATACTTTCAAGTGAATCAGAAGGCTGTGCAGTTGGCTGTACCCATGACAAAAACAGCCAGTATTTTAGAGGTCGGGCATGCGTTTGCTGCAGCTCAGAAAAATCGTGGCTATTTCAAACCTGAATTTTGTCCAGCTTGAGGAGCGCTTTGAAAGGAATATAGTTGTTCTTGTTTCTGCAGGATTTGACACCCTCTGCCTTTTGCGTCTGTCGCAGAAGCTTTGAGTCAGGTTGGAGAAGACATGGTTGAGCTAAGCCGGGTGAACTTTCTTCTCACCTCCTCGCTGTGTTGAACTCCCTGCAGGTCACAGGGTAGCCCAGCCCAGTAGTGCGTTTGCCTTCCTGGTAGTGCCCAACCTCTCACCATCAGGTCCCTGAACTGGGTAGCAGTTCAGCTTCTGTTTGACCATGTCTGCTGTATGAAATAAATAAGAAACACTAAATATTTTCGTGTTTGCGTAGTCCACCATGAAAAAGCAAGAAGGCAAAAGGTAGCACTGAGATTTCCTGTGCAGTCTTAATTTGTGCCTCCCTCTCTGGCACAAATAAACTATTGATGTTCACTCTTTAATGATGTGATGCTAGACTTTTTTTTTTTTTCCACAGGCCCCTTGCCTTTTGCAGGGCATGTGATAGATGATGTCTGCTGAATCATCACCATTTGTTGGGTAGTGTGGTTCATTATTTACTGTACAGCAGCCAAATCCTGCATTCAGTACATAATTATTAATTTCCTCGTAGGCTAATTAAAGATTGTATCACAATGCACACGCATCAGGGAGCTGAATTAAGGTTTCACCAGCAACTAGAATTTTTTCCTTTCCCTAAATATGGGGATGTTTGGCTTTGCAATTGTAAGACAGACTTGACTGTAGTCTTTACAAATCTATCACAAGGCTCCACTTTCACCCCAGAGGTTCTGGTTTGTGGCATCAAAGCAGCAGCAGCCAGTTCGGGAGCCCAGTGCTCCAGCAGCCCCCTTCCCTGCTTTGTGGGGCAGCAGGATGTGTGCTGCTGGCCTGAGCCAAGGGCCAGCCTGCCTCCCTCCCTCCCTCCCCATCCCACCCACTCCAGCGTGCTGCAGCTCGACAGTTTCGGAGGGGGGGGGAAGGAAAGCGAGGGCAGCTAGCTGATCTTGTTGTAAGGCACTGACTCCTTTCCTTAATCTCAGCCTTAGAAGCAGTTAACCTGTCTGGCTGACCTTCTTCCCCAAAATTCACCTTAAAGCAGATCCCCAGAATGGAAGATCTGTGTAAGATGCATAAGGTAAGTTTGCTGTGAGGTGTGTAATTACAGGAGCAGGGGAGTAGTCCAGGAGCTTTTCAGTCTGCTCATCGGAAATTTGCATCAAGTATGATTAGTTAAGTGAAATCTTTAAAGGCCTCTCTGTTTGATTGCCCTGTTTTTGTTGTTGTCTAAAAGAGAGAAAATTACAGATTTAGGCAGGAAAAGCTTTAAAGAGGTGTGATCTTTTTATTATATGCTTCTTCAGTGTAGTTGAGCTATAATAACAGTTGTAATAAATATGCATTGCCAGTGAAATTATATTTTTGTACTTCAAACATCACAGGTGAACTGATACAGACTGAAACTGTTACCTAAGGGGGAAAAAATAGCGCTTTTTTGTTGTTGCCTTTAAACTGTGATAAGCATTTCTGTTGGAGAATGAACAAGTGCTTTTTTGCATTTTTAAAGTTAATGCACAGAAAGTCTTCAGTTGGTTAGCAGAGGTCCTGCGCAGGATGGCTGTTTCATTACCAAGAGTTTAAGTGAGCTATAAATGTGTTTTATGTCCTTGTACAAGTTCAGAGTACCATGAAATATAATTAAAAAATTCTGGGCACTGCACCCATAAGAGCAACATAGGAAATAAACGTTTGACCTTTCTTACCTTTGGTCACCAGTAAGCAATTGCTCTCTATGCTTCCTGCCTACATTACTTACTGTTTTGGCTTAAATACAAGAGGAAAATGCCTACTGAGAATGCTGAATGAACATTCACAATTCAATAGTTCTTCCGTCTGGATTTTTCTCTTCTCTAAAAGGTGCAGTGGAAAATGCCAAGCTATTAAGAAGCTAACAATTACCTTTAATTATGCAAGCCAGCTTCAGCTATGAATGAGATTTGGAGTCTTTTGTTATTTCCTTTTATTTCTGAAAACAAAACAAGAAATGCTAATCGAGACATTTTATACAGCTGAAGCACAGTGTGTCTGAAGCGGTTCTGTTTTATTCCTAGCCAAGGAAAACACCATACATGTATCATAGTGGAGCAGGAGCCGCCTGTGGATTAACATCCCTGAAGATTTCCTGGGAAGCTAACTCACTGAAGAGCCTTTTCTGTAAAACTGAGCCAAGTTTTGACACTGAATAAGTTGATGTAACTGGGTTAGGACATGGCCCAATGATTTTCAGGTTTGCACTGGAGAATAAAGCTGTGACAGACTATAACATTCTGAAAGAAACCCAGAGAATTAAATACACGGTAACAAATATAAAACTTTATCTCTCGGGGCCAAAGAAAATAGAACAAGCCCTTGTCTGCTGTGTGTAAAACAGGGAAAGAAACCATTGGTCAGCAGAGCTAAGGGAAATGAGTTTACAAGATCTGATTATCTGTTATTTGAGTCTGTCGTTACTGAGCTCAGAGAGCAAGCCTGCAGGGCTCACAGCCCTCTCCTTACCATAGCTGCATGCTGCAGGTTTCTCTAAGCTCTCTGGGGCCGCTTTCTTGACTCGTTCTGAGTGCTGGTGGGGCTGCCCCTGCAGCCCCGGAGCTCGGAGCTCTTTGGTCAGCGATGCCAAGATCAGTCATGCTCCTGGAGGAGCTGGAAGTGTTGGTGGCAGCAGTTAGGGATACTTCTGCTGGAGGTGTTCATGGCAGAGGGTCGATAAGCACCTGTCTTGTGCATCTTCAGAGGGAAGGGAGGAGGTAGCCAGCACGAAATGTGACATGCTTGCTGTTAACCTATGCTCGCTGCCCAGAGAACAGCCGCCTCGGGAGTATGCCCGGGTGAGCCAAGGGTACAATATGAGTCACCTGGAGAAATCATCTCATCAAACCCAACTACCAAGTGAACAGCAATAGCAGAAATATAGCTGTGGGAATAAATGCCTTTATTAGACCAGAGGTAAGCATTGTGGCAAGACTTACTAAAGAAGGGATACGTGTAAAGCCATTAAGTTACTGCAGTGCCCGGAGGGCAGATGCTGGCAGCCGCGGCTCTTGTTTCAGCATAGGAGATGGTGGGGCACAGGGAGGGGGAGGAAGCACGTGCCTCATCCTACATGGAAGGTCACAGCCCTGCATCCCTGTTGGGGGAGTCTTTTGACTTCTCCCTGCAACAGGCAGAAATGAGCACCGCCAAAAAAAAAGGCTATTGAAACAAACTGGCCTGTCCTCGCAACAGCTCTTTCCTTACTATCTCTGCTCTTCATTCCTAAACAGACACGCTCCTAGTCCCATGGACCTTCTTACGGAGTATGAAACCTTCTGTTTAAATAAGCGTAACACAAGGCAAGGATCTGATACAGAGGCTGTTGAAATTGCTGGAGGGGCGCTTCCGTGGCCACTGAAGTGGACACTGTGTGGATAAGGTGAAAAAACACCTTGAGACTTAGGTGTGAATAGGCTTGAAGGGCTGAGTTTTAACAGGCTGTCTCTCCTGGGCATCATGGCTGAGAATTTTGCTGCTTTGTACGCTCCATATTTGCAGATCAGAAGGATTCTCTGTGGAAGGTGACTCTGCTTTGAAGGTGGGGGATAGCTTGACACCAGGAGAATATATAAATAACCTGTAACCAGTAACGTTTGCACACCCTCCATTCAGGCTCTTTAGAGGCATATTCCTGAGCATGCAGAAAGGGGATGTTGGCAGACAGCAGTCAGGAGGAAATAGCCTGATCAGCAGTGGTCATGTTTGGACATCGAGAGGATAGGTTGAGGTATATAGGCAACGAGAGAAAAGGCTTATTTCTTGCAAACACGAAAAGCCCATTTAAAGGAATTAGGAGTGATACACAGAAGTCTGTCAGCAGGCACAGTTTAGGTTTGGTCTTTTTCCATTAAAAAAAGTGTGATGATTAATTTTCATTAAAAGGACTAAAAAGATTGGAATCTGTGCTGTCATAAAACTTGCAGGTCTCTATTGTGCAATATATTTTAAAAGGACAGGCATTTGAGATAGCGGGCGATACCTGCACAAACCACCAACCGCAATACAGATAAAATGCTTCCCCGCCAGACCCGAGTGACGGGTCACAGCGTGTTGACTGAGCACTTTCATCATGGTAATTGGACTGTTTGATATTTGTTGTGTTCTGCACCAGAAGCTTCCCAAGCAACCCAGGAAGCAAGCAGTCACCATCAGCACATTTAAATCTTCTCAGATCTCTTCTGCAGTCATAGTGCTACAGTAAATCTTGCTAATTATTTCACTAGTGTTTTGTCCTCTTTGTATGTAAACCCAGACATTTATCCATAGAGTTGCAGATTTAGGGTGTTCCGTAGCGGTGTTAAACGAGAAATAAGAGTACGTTTTCTCCATACTTCCAGAGATTCACAATGAACTGAAACAATTTGGAACCTGAAATCGGATACTGAAGTTCTTTTTCTTCCAATAATAGAAATCCACTGTGTCAAGCTAAGCTGATAAAATACTTCCATTTCAGATTGCTGCAAACAGGCAGGAAGCAGTCACGCTCTAAACTCCTATTAGGAGCAAAATTATTTTTCAACACTGTCAAATTAGCAAAACAATTTGTAATTTTTTATTTACAAGAATTGCTGATCTGATGAATGAGACCTGTGTTCATGCTCTAAGGGACTACCATTGTGACCATGCTAGCATGTTACTGTCTTAGACAGAGTGAACAATGCAAGTCAAAAACCCCAATGTAATCCTTTGTAGAGGGGAGTTCTCATCTTCATCCATCCTATCCACAACACACGTGCAAATGTGGTTGTTCTGGTTTGTAAGCTTAACACAAACCCCCTTTTTTTAGCACCCTAGAGTACCTCAAGTTAATATAAAAATCCACCTAACAGGCTCAAGACAGTTTTCACATACAGACTAAATAATAAAATATTAATTTGCATCTGGAAATAGTCTTTCTTTTTTTTTTTCTCAGCTTCCACTTTAGGGAATTAAAGTGGTCAATTTCTAGACAAAATTCTGTGGCTTTAAAGTAACAAGCATCAAAGACTGTCTGTTTTTAAGATGTTGAAAATGTTCAGGTAGTTAGCTTTGGATGATTTAATACTTGGCTTAACTTAAATCTTGGAAGGATTGAACTAACGCATATCTTAAGAGGTAATTGCTTTGAGGAAGTGGAAAATACCGTCTCTTCTTTATTCCAAGGAGTATGTCTGTGGCGATTAGGATGGAAGAGTATTTTGGGGTTACTCTGAGCTCCTTAGTGACCATGAAGGAAAAAATCACGTCTTCCTGTGGTTGCAGTAAGAAAAAATATCCTGCCCATGCTGTCCTTATGAATATTTGGCCACTAAAGGTTGCGGTGCCATTGCATCAGGAGACCAGGGTGCTTGTGGTAACCCGTCCAAGGCAAGAGGTTCGGGGTGGCTGCTTGTTTGACCACCTGAAGGTGCCTGTGCAAAGTCCAGTTTCGAGACAGTGAGGTTGTGTTTCATTATGAAAACCGTGTACTGTTACCTTGTTTTAGACTGCTTTGCTGTTTGCTTTTGGGAAGTCTGACGTTCAAAATACACCCATGTTCGTAAGCAGAGTATGTTTAGAGAAATTCCCAAGCGTGGAGGACAGGAGCTAGGCTGCTACTGTTGTGCCATGTGGGTAGGTGGCTTGTGTGTTTTGTACATCTGTTGCTCAGAATTGGGCAGGGAACTGGTAGTTTCCCCAGGAAAAATGGAAATTTCCTTTATAAGCCAGCTGTGCTGGTAAGGGGGTGTGTTTACAGACACTGTATAGCTGCCCAGCCCTCACCTGAGCACTCTCTGCTTTGCAGAAGGACTGGTGCTTCTGCAGAACAAAGCCAGGTGCAAAGGGCAATAAAAGTCTATTTGCTGCTCTGCAGGGAAAGAAGTTAGGAGTGTTGAGCTAAATAAGAGATTCGGTAGTTATTTGCGCACTTTTTTGCAGAGCCTTTGGAGAGAAAACCGAGCTGGAGTAAAGCAGAGTACACCAGAGTGCTTGTAGCCAGTATATGCCAACAGTAGAAAGCTTTTAAGGCATGCATAGACAGAAGAGAATATGGACATGATTTTTACCTTCTCCAATATCTTCATTCTTTAGCAACGTAAGACTAAATCAAAAGGAAAAGCTGGGCCAGAAATGAGCCCTCCAGCCTAGCTAGTGAGACTCTTTAAGAGTGGTTCCCTGCTTCATTTAAGATGTCCTTTGTGATTTTAGGGACATAGCAGAGGCTCTGAGCCAGAAAAGCTATGGGGCAGTTAATCCCATTTATCTCAGTGGCAGGCCCCTAAATATCTCTGATGTTCTGAGCCTGCGACTGTAATAGGACTTTCCCAGCTCCCACAGGTATTACGAAGATAGATAGACTAAAGAGGTGCACGCATCCTTTAGTAACAACAGCCATATAAGTACCTTAAATGCACTTTATTATGCATGGAAGGAGTGTGGTAAAGGAAAGATAACATTATGTGTTAAAAACAGAGATTGGCTCGATTAAAGAGGAGCAGTTGAGAAATAAGCAATAGCCAGGAGAAATCCACATTAAGAAGCATTTTTGTAGACATGTCTTTGCCTCATTTTTCTTTTCTCTCATTTCTCTTTATTTCAAAATGAAATGAGTGACTCTTTCTTTTCAGAAAGCCCTGAACCCAGAAATTAGACTAAAAATTTGCCTGCACATAATGAGGGAGAAGCTAAAGTACATCATCATAACTCTAAGAGGTAATTTCCAGAGCTAGATGGTCCCACATTTGTAAATGTTCATCCTTCAAAGCCGTTCACTTACTGCACTTCCCATGATTGTCTGGGTTACTGGAACTTTACAGCACAGGAATATTGGTTCTTCTCTAATTTCAGAGCAGCGTAACAGAGCTAATGTACTCGCTGGTGTCATTGCTCAGTCCTCTGCAGTCCCACCGAAATCAATGGGCGTTTGAAGGGAGGCTCAGGATGGCCCAAGACAGGCACAGTTATTACAATTAAAAGACATTTCCTAGGCTTTGAAGTGCTTGCGATGATGGTATTTGTAAATGGATTTCACTCAACATAAGCATGCTGGGAAGATGAAACTGCAAATCGCTAGGAAATACAGCTTTAATATTCTTGACATTTTGAGGATATTTTGGGTTAAAAGGCTGACAAACTTCGACATTAGGAAGGAAGCAATGTGCAGTCAGGCCTCCTTACGCAGCAGTGCTTCATGGGGCACTGTTCTGTCTTGCTTCCGTGTACTCTGAGAAATAGTAAAATAAAGACGACATTGAATTTAGCATTAATTTTGGAAACAAAACCAAGGGGACACATAGTTTCATACGGATTCACTTTTGGTAGCTGTTCAGCCTGATGTAAATTATATACAATTCTATCACACTATGGCCTTATAAAATGGAGTTGTATGCAAAGATTTGCAAAGCATCCACAGCACAGGCTAGATAGACTTTTTCTTAATAGATGCAGAAATCAAGCCACAGTGAAGGTGTCAAAAATAGCCCTTGAAATATTTTCTCTTCCAGCTTGGAAAGTAATAACATTTCTACTGCTGCTAAGCCCAAGCCTGGCAAATATTTTCCTGTCATTAAAATAAGCATTTCCCAATGCTATTTCCTTCCTGTCACACTGAGTATTGGGCTATAATTCTCCCCGCTGCTGCTTTTCTTTGTGAGCGGGTGGAGGAGTCTAGACGGGACATGGTTTTAAAGGCGTGCTCTTAGCCCTTGTGTCCTGGAAGTGTATAGGTTTGCTGTAGACAGTTTGGTGGTGGTATCTCTTTTGCTGCTCATTTGAGGTTATATGTCTTCGCTTTTGCAAATAGCCCCTTGGAGCCAGTGGGAGTAGTTGTGTGCTTAAGGCAAACAAGATTTGACCTTAAAATAACATAATAGCAAACATATCGGTTCAAATTGGTGGCTCAGTGGACGGAAGTACCAAGAAGTACCTACAACAATTAGTTGCTCACGGATTAGAAATTTCATACCCTGCAACCCTCATTGTAATCCCATTTATTTTTTTGCATATTTCAGGAGAGGTACCATTTAGTTTACATTAGCATGAATGATGAGTGCTAATCTGAGATGACAGAGCAATTTAAAACTGGCAGTAAGTTGCTGAGGTAATATCTAAAATATGAAATGTCTCATTCATTAGGAGAGGTGAAGATGACAAACTTAACTGCACTCTCTCTAAAACTGGTTTCACGCCAAGGCAGGTCTGCTGATTTTTGTAGAGCCCATGCAATCTTTGTACTGGCTTCAATTCAGATTAGAGTTAAGGACCAAATACCACCTTCTTCACAGTAGCTCAGCAAGGTGGGTATCGAAACTGAGTGCTGTGTATATGTCAGCAAAAATCAAACAGAAAAATGTTAACAGGGGCTTCACCTTTTCTTTTCCGTGTGACAGGTGAGATAATTTAGGGTGATCCAAGAAAAATTAGGTCTCTTAAGCAAGGCAGTTGCTTCCTGTCTTCAGAGAGAGGGAATGACAGCTGTCCTTCTCCTTGAAAACACAAGTGACACTGTGGCACAGCTGGCATAATTTGGATTTTTAGGAGGATGTGCAACTTTTTTCATTACAGGCTCCACTAAATTATCTTGGCCGGAAATACATGACCAGATGGCATTGGAGCTGCTTTCCCTATAAGATTACAAAGTGCCACTGTTCACAATCTCAGCAGCTGAGAGATTATAAATTACTGGTGCAACCAGTCATTGCTTTTTCAAGCTCATTTTCTTGATGCATGGGGAGTCTTTAGGTTTCTCATGGTAATTATCTTCAACTTAAATATGTCAGTTTCTATTAGTTGCCTGTTTTAGCTCTCAAAACCCACCTCTTCTTTGTTGTGAAATCAGTGTGACGTTGCATTCTCATTTACTCTTTCTTGTGTTTATTGTCATCTGTGAGGTTTCTCCTCATCATCACCTTCTTTACTGACTGCAGTGTGTACTTCTGACCTGTGTATTGACTCAAGAGAGCACGTTTATAGAGTTTTGCTAGCTGTGAAACATGCTGTGATGTTCTTGGGTGATAGATATGCCACTGAAGAGGTACCAGTGCTTTCCCTGCTGTTTGCATGTGCATAAGCAATGAAAGCACATGATTTATCCTGGTCTTTGTCCATCTTGGGTGCTAGGACGTCCTGCCAGAGTAATGGCAGCCTGTTCTGGAGCCTGGAGGTGTGTGAGTTGGGGTGGGTACGTGCCTGAGCAGACAGCGGTGAAAGGAATTGATGCTCATTAGTCCTGGGCAGTTTCCAGGCAGGGGAGGGCAGCAGTGGGGAATGAACCTTGCTGGATGATATTTTTCAGATCATTTTTGAGTATCAGCTGTTATTTTAGTAGGCAGTTCTATCAGCTTAGCCCAATCTATCCACATGACCCTGCTTTGGGAGACCATGGAAGCCAAGGACAAAAAACCTACTGTAGACTCCTGGCTATGTCCATTTTTTGAAAGTCAGCTCCAGAAGTGTTACGTGATCCCAGAGAATCAGATAAAGAGGGTCATGGGGTGACTGAAAGAGGATTTATGGGTGTTACCTGTACTTGGAGGGATGCCTACTGTCCCTCTGCACTTCCAGTGGCATACCGAATGATACTGAGATTTTCTACGGCAGGTGATGCAATTAGTTTGTCTCACAGATTTAATAACAGCAGTATTTTGCACATGTGATGTTTGAAACTATCTGACTCTACTAGAATACTTTGAAATGGAAATGAAAACTACTGCATTTGCTGGCCTACTAACCCTTGTTAAGTACAGAGCTCACTAAGTCTTAAGAAAATGGTTTTAGAGGACCAGAAATAGGTTTCTCATTAAGCATTCCAAAGAATGTTTTGCAGATATGTATTAGAAGACATCCTCTATCTATATACACGTTTATTTATTGCCTGTAATTTTCTCTGCACCGTAACTCTGCTTGCACAGTGCAGCTGGGCATAAATCTCATTTTTAGGAGCCCTGCTCATGTTATGTTTCTTGACTTTCTATAATAACAAGAAGTGGGATGCTTTGGGATAATCCAAACAAAGGAGTGTGCAAAGTAATAACATCTAGAAGAGTTACAAAGGGATCATTAATGCTGGTGGACCTAATCACTGAATCCTGATTGTCATTGTGATGGGGGGGTGACCTGAATTGGAAATCAGTTGCAGCTGTGCCTGCCAAAATGCCCACTTGAACTCCAGAGCAAGGTACAAGGATCATCATGTGAATTGAGAATCAGCTTGGCCAGCATTCAAGGGAAGGTGTTGGCCTGTTCAGCCTGCAGTTGTCTGGCCAGGGCTTCTACTCAGCGCATCTGATACCAAAGAAAGAATGGGTGGGGGAACAGTGTACCAGGAGAGGGAGGAGGTGAGTGAGAATAGACTACAGAGCTGGGCTAGACCAGAGCCAGGATGGGCAGAGTTGTTTTAGATGGAGGTGTGAGGACCTGTTCAGAGATGGACCCAGGAAATGGGCAGGACTGGCCTCTGAGTCAGAGCCACTGCTGAGTAAGTAGGCACTGCAGTTTTTATCACCGTGGCAGCATCATCGTTATTATTATTATTATTGCTATGGGTGCATATCCCCCATGCAGCAGGGGAATGGCAGACTCTGGAGGGGGTCTGGCTCGTGTCTTTGCCCTACATGTGACCTAAGGCAGATCCTAAGCAGAAAGAAGAAAAGCAACCTTAAAATTTGCAAACAGTGATTAATTCTAGCTGTGTTTGAACTGATTATGAAGGGAAAAAGGAACCAAAGCTGGGATTAGAGGCTTAGCAAGCGTGAGTGTATCCGTGGGCAGCTACTGCTCTCTTACAACTCTGTTGCACTTGGATGTCACTGTGCTGGTATTATGCCATCGTCCCAAGTAACCTGCCGAAGTCCCAGTGGCTGCACCCAATCAAAAAAAGCATCTTGGTGGTTCTTGGATTTCTGTTGCTCTCCTGTCATGGCTTGCTGGAGACAGACTTGTCTATTTCCTCATAAGCTTCTGTATTACATTTCATTATCCTCACCATGTCAGGCTGATTTCTGCCTGCTGTTGAATTTGAAGGGTGGCAATTTTGTGCACAGGTGAAATTTCAAATGGCTAGAAAAGTTCCTTGACAAGGTAATGCTCATTGGCTGTGCCTGTAGCTCACTGGCCTGCTCTATCTTTGCAGTAATATTTATTATGTTGCATTTAGAGTTGTTCTCTCCAGTACTAGCCTGGAAGAGTTGCTGCCTCTTTCTCCTGGACTCTCAGTGCCTTTTTCTATTCAACTACTGAATGATAGACATCTCCTCACCAGGACAGACGGGTCTGTCTGTCAGGGCATACAGTGGAGCAGATCTTGGAGCAGCTCATGTTAATGAAATGCTGCAGCTTGTGCTGCCTGGCCAGGACCATGTGTCAGAGAGTGCACAAGCCCCGTTTTAGGGAAGCATTTCTGTTTTGGGCAGCCTAGGAACATGGGCATAAATAGTTTCCCAAGCCAAGATTTGTTAGGGTGTCGAGATTCCCAGGCTTTGTTTGCCTCCTACCCTCATTTTAAGATAATTAATAATTGTTGTATTGGTCTTTGTTCTTTGCAGATAGCTCTTTACTGGAAAAGTATTAACAAAAACTTATTAAAGAAGTTTGCTTTAACAAGTAGTTGCCAATTGAAGTTCTGTGTGTATGTATTTTTACATTTGAAGAACATTATCAGTGTTTCATGGGCTATATAACAGCTCTCTGAAGTTGGCCTGTACATTTTAAAACATTACTTAAAATGGATCAAGAATGTTGAAAATAAGATTTGTTGTAAGCTTTGTATTGTTGCCTCTCATGCCCTTGCATGTCTGTTTTTCAAGCAGCATTTTATAATCTGCAGTAAGCCCTAAAGGGTGCTTAGTTGTTGTTATGGTTTGACTTAATATTATCTAAAAATGGCTAGCAATAAATCCAGTCATTTCCATGTAAAGGAAATGTAGGATTGGACTGGTGGAACTATTATACCTCATGTGGGGGAAGAACCAATAAATCCAATATATGTGTTCAACTTCAAAATGTCCACCTTAATTTGGTGCAAGGGGGGAAATTAAAAAGCAGAAGCCTATATTTTGCAGTACGGTACACCAGTAGTGGGAACCACATCTTAGCTTGTATTTCTGAGAGGGGGGAAGGGAGGGAGAAGTGGGATTTGGTGTGATTAATACCGTACCAGGGATAGGGAAAGTTGAAAGGAAAACAGAGCTGTCTCCCAAAGGCTGTTGATCTCTGCTCTGGGCTCCTGGCCAGTCTAACTGTCCGCTGAAATGACTGTAATTTCCTGAATTATACACAGCCAAACTTCCATTTTTGAAAAGGAGAAATTAGGCCATAGAAGAATCACTTGTCTTTACAGCTCGTGACAAAGTGCTCCCAACTTAGAGGTTGGCCTCACCTTTCCTTGATTTTATAGAGCTCTTATTGGCAAGTACTAGTCTTGTTATGGTTTAATCAATATTAATCTCAGTTGGAAGGATACTTCTGGTTGCTAATTGAGATCAGGTTCAATTCCATCTCATCATATTTGCTGTATAATTATTAGATGCTTTACATCATGTCAAAAGAGTCTTGGCTAATAGCATCAGTATGACATTCCCATATGCTGGCACAATGTACAGCACAGAAAAAAATTTTGTGAACGTGTTGCTGTCTATGCAGGGTATAATTCTCTGAAGTTCTCCAAACTGTGGACAGGTTCAGCAAACCTAGCAGCAGCTATCCTGTTTCTGTTGGAGCACATGTTGGTGCTCTCTCATTTCTAAATACTTAAACGTAATGATCAGGCTGGATATTTCTGGTATGTGATAAGTACGTTACACCCTTTTAGGTGTGTATCCCCTGAAATGAGAAACAATTTACTGTGGGAGAAAAGATAATTGACTGATACCACCTTTAAAATATCTGTGATGGGAAAGATGTACGTATCACAAATAATACTCACCTGAAACCGTTTTTTCTCTTCTTTGAAAAAGAGAAGGCCCGGTGGCTATCACACTGACCAGCTGTGTGCACACCGCATGCAACAGAGATTGTCCACGTTACCATTATCCAGCCTCAATTGGCCATCTGCATTTCACAGGCAATTTTATTTTGCACAGGTGCCATTAAAATATTTTCTTCTTTCTCGGTACCATCTGTTCCTCGGGCGGCACACACGCTCTCACTGCGGGTGGCTGCACACCCGGCTGCGTGCTACTGCCCCACTGCGTGATTTGCTTCCCCCGTCCCCATCCCCATCCCTGCTCTGGCACTGCATTTCTCAGGAGTGCTCCTGATCCACGGCAGCTTTGTGCGGATGGTTGAAGCGCCTGCGCTAGCTGCGTGGATTCGGGAGCATGCTGGTGGGGCCTGGGGCTCCCACCAGGGCAGCTGCAAAAAGCTCAGGCTGGAAAGGCTGTCCCCAGGAAAGCTGCTTCCCGCATAGCTTTGCATCTTTGTGCCATGGTTTGCTTGAAAATGTAAAATTAATCCTACTAAGCTCCTGTTCCTGGCACCAGTTTCTTTGATGTCGGTGGGACCACTTCAGCCGCAGGAGATCGGGACCAGATCTGGGAACAGGGCATGGGATGGGAGGGGTGGATGGGGTTTGTGTCTGCACTCGGTTTGATGCCCTTGATGAAGTGTGCGACGTTCCCAAAGGAAAAGGAGTCAGGTGTGGGGCAGGGGACTATCGGAACTGGGCGAAAATGTAGCTGTTCCCTCTGTTGTTGCTCAGTGTCTCACGCTGATCATGAACAGCCTTCCACAGGTTGAAAAAATGGGGGCAAACATCAATGCACTGAAGGATTTCAGTGGGAATTGGAAGGTTTTGACACGAGTGAGATTTATTTTTTCCCTTCTTTGGCATGGTTGCCAAACTGTGGTTCTGCCAGCCACCAAGTCTGGCCTCTGACTGACAGGTTGGCTTTAGCCAAAATGACTGAGATTAACCCAAAAAGAGGGAGCAATATTTATCATCTGTGCAGAGCTGGATGCAGGGTCAGACCTGCGGGAGCCTCTGGCGTGGGAGGAGGGGGAAGCAGCGTGCGAGTGCCGGGCTGGGCAGCAGCTGGAAGCAGCTTTCAGGTGGGAGGGCATCACCCAGGTGCCGCGGGCAGTGATGCCGGCATCAAGGTTGGATTTGATGTTCAAAAAGCAGCCTGTGGCTCCTGGGGAGCCTCGCTGCGCAGCAATCTGACCATGGGCATGGGGGATGCACACATGTATTTTTAGAGCTGTATATTGCAACATGTGCAAATTTATTAGAGCTTGTTAATTAAAATTACTGTGGTGAGTGCTTGTTACTATATCTGACCAAAAAGCTTCCACAGACAGTTAAAAGAAAAACCACCAAAACCCACGTTAGAATAAATGCAGGTTAGTGACTAAAATGGGGTATCTAAAAATAGTCGCACTGCAAATAAAATCAGGTATTTATGTGGTGGAGTTGCAGCTTTTTTCTGCCTTCCATTTTATGGGTTTCTTTAAAGATTTTCTGGTTTCTTTTTTGTCATATATATTCTTTTTATTCATATGTCCAGAATCCATTTTTATTTCCATGATATTGATCCAGATGTACAGCACACAGCATTGATTTCTGCTTGTACATAATACATACCCATTAGCAATGCCATCCACCTCTGGGAACAGTGAGAACCTGGCTGACTGTGGTCAGCAGAAGGATAGAAATGATCTTCTAGGATTAAATCTAGGTGTAGGAAGGGATACAGAGTGTAGGGTAGGATTTAGCTCACCAGTACGCGGTATTTTGAGTGGGAATATCACAACCAATTCCTAAATAGCTCTGTGTGAAAGACAAAAGAAGGTGGAAAATTTAAAGTTACAAGAATAAGGAAGAGAATGCAAATGGGTAAGAATATCAGGGCAAAGAAATGGCATTTCAGAAGCAGCTTAGGAAACTAAAGAGGGTATAAAGAGGCCAAAGGGCCACCCTCCAGCATCCTCCCAGCCCACAAATGTTTCTGTCTTGTTAGCTCTTTTCTGCAGCAGGGCATGTGGTTTCTTTAAGATGTGGTCCAGACCCCATCGCTCGGGCATGACTGATGACCAGACTAAGAGGCAAGGGAGGGCTTTTTTTTGCACTTTCACCCACAAAATCCTGCTCCTGCTGGCGTGTCTGGGCTGGGCTCACCCTTCCAGTGATGGGGCTCTCGGTTGTAGCTTGTAGAGCAACTCAGGTTGGTTTTACCCTCACAATTAGTAAGTGGGGCTTAATCCTCTTTACCTTCTAGTCACTGGCTATGCTCATGAAGTTTTTCCTGGCCCAAGAGCTGTTTGTAGACAATTCCCTGTATTAAGTCGGTTTGACAGGCAGCACACAAGGTATCATCTTCCTTTAATTCCTTACAAGTCAAACCCCGTGTCAGGCAGGGCATCAGGCTGGCCGAGCTGTAGCTGCTCGTTTACCTTCTTAAGAATTTGTACAACATTCTGTTTTCTTCTTTTGAAATTTGTCCAGTGTTTTATGGGTTACTAAAAGCAACTATAAAAGCTACAGCAGCTTTAGCACTCCCAGATACTGTGTAGCTGAAGTTTGGGGTTTTTTTAAATGTGCTATTTCAGTTGTTACTGTTTCACATTTACTGCTGAAATGAGAAATATTTGGTCATCACCCTGTGATTGCACTGCATTCATCTGAATTTTTTCTAAATAGTGAGCAAATTTAATTACTCTCCCCTTTGTGTTATCCTTGGCAAGTCTACTAATTCTGCATAGAAATAGCTCCAGGTAATTGTGAAGGTTCTTTTCACGTTCGCTTTTTCTTAAAATCCTTCTCCTTGTCCTTTTTGTTTCTGGCAGTAGATTCTCCTCCTTGCTTTCCTCTGCGCTCAAGCAGGGGCCTGTCTGGGCTATGAAGAGCGCAAAAGGTATTCTTCAGGGGGTCTGTAGAAAGACTGCTTTGGGACACCTGATTTATTCAGGTCATGCTCTCCTCCTTCTGCAGGAAGTCCATGGTAATTGTTATTTTTAATAAGCAGCCACATGGAAGAGACAAGTAAGGAAATTTCTCACTACCAGCTTTGAGGAGGGCTGGAGAAGATGGTTTTCTAAGGTCTTTTCTACCCACAGGCAGTGTTGCATTTTAACACTAACTTTGAAGTCTATTCTGTCAGAGGTTTTCCGTTCCGGCACGCAGCAATGTGATGCTGACAGGCTGCATCACTCGCTGTGCATGATGCTCCTTGAAAGCTCCTCCACAAGGCCAAGTCCCCGAGCCAGCCCTCCCGCATGGCAGGAGGGAAGGGCTGCCCGCGCCCCGTGGAAAGCCCCTGCTGAAGCAGGAACAAGGGAGGTGCCCGTCCGCTTTTAAGGCATGCATTAAATATTAAACAAGGTTTTACTGTTCTTATGGTGTCAGAAGTAAAGACAAGCCCTAACCAAACTGAATGACCGCAGAACTTGAGAGAAGCATGGCTATAAATACGAATGGTGTGGTGAAGCTCAGCACTGCTTAATGTGAGGAGCTGGGTGGGTTGGTGCTGACGGGTGCAGGTGGCCCAGTGGCCCTTCACAAGTGTTTATCCTGAAGCACTGGGACCTTTTTAATGAGAATATGAGAAGTGTTTGTGACTATCTCAAAAGATGTGCCACAGCACTACAGGAAGAAAGGGAGGATGCGAGAGATATAAGGAGAGTATCTGTCACATAACCTGGTAGCTCACTAGAGCTCTGCACCGACATGCACGCAGTAGGGACTGTGTTTTTGAAGAAACAAAATAAATTGCGGAGCAATGGGAGAGGGAGAAAAAGAGGGCGGAGGAAGCGAGCGGTGCGGGAAGAAAGCGTGAGACAACTGCGAGAGGAACAAACATCGCTTTGAGGATAATGTGCCTTATGCCTTTTGCGGGGTTTTCTAAGTTGCCTTCAGGCAGTTCAGGATGTGCAAGAGAAATCGGGAGATCAGAAGTGGCTGGATAAAAGTCTGTGCTCAGCCTCCTTCATCACTAAGCACACTCTCCTTGTTTGAGATGAAAAACAAATACTGGGTGCACAACCTGCTGTTTACATGTCTGGTGGATCTATTCACACAGGGTTCTTCTTGTGGGCAAGGAAGAGGCTTTTTTCTTGGCTTCTTTTTAAGGTTTCTTTTTATTTTCACAGAAAGGATAAATGTGCAATCTAAGTAGGGTTGAGCAAATGACTTGGGAGCATGGGGCCTGGAAAGGCAGGGTCTCCAGGATGGCAGATGTCTCTTACGGCAGCGCAGGCTTTCTGAGACAAATGCGGACCAGACCCGAACGAGGCAGGTGCTGGGCTCAGCCCTGTGCCTGCGTGGAGAGGCCGGGACAGCTGGGCGCAGCACCCTGCCCGTGCAGTGAGCCAGCGTGGGGTGCAGGGCTCCGCAGCGATGCGTTTCCAGGATCACTGCGTGCCTGTGTGCACCATCCTGGGGACATGCTGTGTCTCGAAGGAAACAGGCGTGGTGGTACAACTGGTGGGGTTTGGAAGTCCAGATAATTTCTTACTGCAGTATTTCAAAGCGTGGACTTGATCCTGGTGTGGTGGTGTGTTTGTAAAAGCTCACTGTGTGCCAGGCACATTGCCTGTATTTTCTCAGGTGTCCTGTGCAAGTGCTCGGTCAGTGGGTAGGACTTCTCCTGGAGTGATGTGCTATAAATATACTCTAAAATTTAGAGCTACTTATCAAAAAGAATTGAGAAAGAAGAAGGTTTAAATGTAGGCAGTGCTCGCTTCGGCTGTGTCAGCTTTGTTTCAAAACTGAACTCCATGGGCTGGGGAGCGTTTGCTATCACCAAGTATTAGTGTTTCATAGCAGCCTTTCATTGTCAGACAGATTTTTAGTCTTTATTCACTGTTTTGATCACGTTCCCTGTTCATGCCATTCATCATGTTGTCTTTTGAAGAAGAAGTCCCAATATTACTTGTATTCTCAGAGCTGAAAAAAATCATTAATAGCTGAAAATGAGATGCTGATTTTAGTTTCTAGTCCTCCTGTGAGACATCATGCAACTAGGTCTGAGAAACCTTTCCGGGCAGGAGGCTGGATGGGACAAGCCTGGTGCAAGCAGCCTGCAGCCCCTGGCGGTTCAGTGGGTGCCTGGCACGTACAGCACAGGGCTTGTTTGTCAGAAGTGTTTGCCATTAGGTGCCCACTTGGAAAATAAGCAGGTTGAAGCCTATTAAGCACTGCTTTTTGGTGGTCACTTGACAACAGGCATGAATTTATGGAATATTACAGTGAACACAGGGAAAAAACTGCGTCAGTTTTCTGTAAACATATTTGTCTTTTCAGCTGCAAAATTGAACATTACAGATTTAATTGCAAATTAAACATTTGGGCCAAACCCCAGAATGTTGTTGTGTGGAAGTGGTGCCAGGAGCTGTGGGTTGTTTCCATTCTTGCTGGCTGGGCTGCCTGCCGGGGCTGTGAGGCTCCGACACTGCATCACGTGAGCCCAGGGATGTGCGTTGACCAAAAACCCACAGATGGGATGGTGGACACGAGGGAACTGAACCATGGGTCCCTCTCACGGACTGTCTAAACTGAAATATCTTGGGTTCGGTCCTTCCTTGGAAAAAAACACTTTTGGCAAAATGCTTTTCTTAAAAGCATTTTTGCAGTAATACAAGTTTCTGTAGAAAACTTTTACCATCCCTTCCTCCTTCAAAACAATTTCCCAATTAAAGTAATCCATACTTGTTATTTAGTAGAGGGTAACAGTCGCGCCAGCCCCAGGCAACATACCCACAGACTGTCTTTAATGGCAATAGTTAGTTGTGTTCTCTCAGTTATAAACTAAATAATTTTTCTTTGTTATGATAATGGTTAACAATAGGACAAATTTCAATTATGACAGCAAATCATTACAGAATATTAAGATAAAATCAGGCTAAAACGTGTTGTAAATAAGAATCCATAACTTACCAGAATTGCACGAGTAATATGTTATTGGATTTTTCCCTTAGTCCCATGGTAAAATGAGAGAAGTTTTATTAAATGTCTTTTTGCTTTTGAAAACTTAAAGTTCACATTGCTTTCATTTTCATTAATAAATTCAAGATGTCCATATTAGTTTAACTTGAAATGAATTTGGTTTATTGCTGAAACTGGAATTCCCCTGTGAATGTCTCAGTGGATTAGATATATGTCGGTTATATTCTTCTGTGATTAAGTTTTTATTGATTTTTTTTTTAAGTCAGTTTATGTATGTTACTCCTCATTGCCCACCTTTATTCTGCTGTACTGCCCTTGACGTGTCAAAAAGGATGATATGTATTTAATTTACTTGGTTTCTCAAGAAGTTATTCATTGTTGTTTAGTACCCTTGGAGGTATGCTAATTCGGGATCTAAAATAGATGGTGTTTTATACAACAGGATTCACCTAACACTGCTGGAAGATGGATGTTGTAGCCCGTTCTTTCCCTATCCCCTTTCTGAAGTGCAGCAAAGAGCAGGTGTGTGTCTGTCTCTTGCGCTGCTGCTGTAGCCTCTGCGGTGGTGCTGCCCCCCGAGAGGGGATGGGGCTGTCCGTGAGCGGGAGTGGCAGCGGCTGGCTCTCGCTGTGTATTCTCCAGTAAGGTTTGGTCTGTGCTAGGAAGTGGTTTGAAACACTGGCCAGCATTCAGCTCAATAGAAAGAATTCCTGTTTTGGTAGATAATGATTAAAGTAAGCCATGGTCAAGCTTTTTGGAGGCGAAAAAATAACCGTTACTGTTATAAATATATCCTGGTGCTGAGGTGCTGAAGTCCAGACCTGCAGAAGCCGGATCGAGTATAGAACATTTTGCAGGAGCGACCCATCACAGTACTGCATACTTAAACCCAAGAAATACCAGGAGTCAGATGTTTCTCTGTGTTTGATTTAGATAATCCCTATTTGTCTCCACTGGCTGAAGTTATTTGCTTCCCAAGCATGTGAAATAGCTAAATTATTTTCCATCAGGTCATGACTCAGTACCAAGAATTTTTTGATTGCTTTTTTTCATCCCCACCCAGCAAAACTCCCGCTTTGCTTCGGCACAGAGACAACCAAAAAGTCTTTAATCGTGGTAGGGTCACACCTTGCATTTTGCAAAAGTCAAACAGCTGTGCATCTCCCCTAGCTGTGTGTGTCACACGGCGTGGGTCCAGACCCTTCAAACATGGGGTCACCTTTTGGTTTGGGCTGTGTTTTGTGGTGGTTGGTGGTGGTGTTTTTCTTTCCCTCCAGAGGATGATGTCAGAAAAATTCATAGTTACTTAGGCAGATCAGTGATCCTGATCATCTCCATCATATTAAACGATTTAGAGGGAGGGGAACTGGGGAGAGATCTGCCCAAAAGTACAGTAAAATCCATTTTGCTAGGAAGAACGACCGCTGGAAATGCAGATAGTGTTTTCCTACAGTTTGAAGGTCATTTTCACGCTGCATGGAGATTTTCAAAACACATCCATGTATAACGCGTTGCCTGTTAGCATTCTGCTGTTGGAACTTTATATTGATTATCCTCTGCAAAGATTTTTAATAACAGCAGTAACATAAAGTCACTTAATGTGAATAGAGGCTAATTAAGAACAAATGTGCTGCTCCTGTTGGGAAGTTATTTATCACTAATTATGTACCCTTCATCTGTGACTTGCCATATGTACTCTTGTCCAAGCTGACCCTCTAGAAAAGCCAGTCCTACCCGAGGTGTGCGGGCTGCCTTTCCTGCCAGGCAGCAGGCCCTGCCAAGGAGGAGGAGGAGGAGGAGGAAGGGGGCAGCGGTTGGGGCTGGGGCAGCCCAGCCCTGGGTGGGAGTGGGAGCGTTTGCCAGAGGAATCTGGCTCCACTGCAAGAGCTGGGGGAAGCTCCACTTCTAACAACAAGCCCTTTCGCAAACTTTCGCATACTTTGGCCCTGTAAAACCTCTGAGAAATGTGCACAGATGTGCCTCGGCCCACCGTGAATATCACTAAGTGATATCCTGGAGTGGCTGTGTTTTGAAATAATTATGCTTCAACCATTTTCTCTCTGTGAGTCCTGTGCACAGCTGAGAAAGAGGAGTTTATTTGCAACGGGGTGATGCGGAACAGCATTTTAAATGTGGCCACTTGAACATTTGTATTAGCATTAGCATTTCCCTGTGCATCAAGAGATACTGCTTGACAAAAACTGCTGAGGAGCCCTGGCATTAGGCGGTTAAATGGTTGAGAGAAGCATCCAACAGTACCATGTGCAGGCAGGACCACCCATCCTGCGATGAGACAAGGAACCAGGGCAGTGGTGGCATGTTGAGATGGTTTGGGATGCTGCCTAACGGCAGCACGAGACCATTGGTCCCCACCCTCTCACAGCTCAGGCTGTGGCTGTTGTGCAGAAGCCTGAAATACAGTCTAAATCCAACCACTAGCTCTTACCTCTCATCCCCTTTCCCTCGGAAAGGTGCCTGTGCCAGTGTAGCTTGCCCTGAAAGGAGAGCAGTTACCTCATGCTGCAGTTCCACCACCGTTTGTGAAGCTATAGAGATGCTACAAAACTTTGTCAGACCCTCTCGTCCAACTTAGGGAACTGAAACTCCCTCCTGGAGCTGGGGAGACTGGCACTGCTCAGAGCTTATAATACAAAGCAACAGTTATTCTTTGCAAACAGTTTGTGATAAAGCTCATCAGAATAAAAGACCCCGTGAAAATCATTAGGTACCTTCAAATAAAAGGATGGTACCTAAGAAGAATCATTAATTAAATAATTGTCTAGTGTTTTCTTGCCTGTAACATGCATATCCATCCCATATCACAAAATATTAACTTAAACCAGATTTTCTAAGGGAATAATAGCCATTGTTTAGCTTTTCTCATGAACATGCTTCTGTTCTTGGGAGGTGATGTATTATTACAACATGCCTTCTGCTATCAGCATCTGTGTATTTGCTTAGAGTGGAGAGATTGTATTTGCTGCTGAAGATATGTTTTATCCTAAGCTCTGTCCTAACTGTTCTAGGGTTTCCCATCGTAATGGGGAGGTATTGCATTTCATGCTGGGGAAAGCGCCATCGGCAGGCTCAGCAGCTGAAGGGAGCTGGCTCACCACATGGATTCTTAAGAG
Organism: Ibycter americanus; assembly: GCA_035590275.1. Classification (NCBI taxonomy): domain Eukaryota; kingdom Metazoa; phylum Chordata; class Aves; order Falconiformes; family Falconidae; genus Ibycter; species Ibycter americanus. The sequence continues at coordinate 5,050,073 of JAVJGI010000003.1, read as the reverse complement.
TTTCCCACCACAGCTGTATTGACAAAAAATTAAGTTCGGGTTTAAACAACGGTGTTCTGTGTTCAAGGGATGATATATAGTCACTGATGCAATAACAGAGTGATATCATATTGTCCGGTGAAATCCCTTAGCAACTGATTCAATATTTACAGAGAAATGATGGGGATGGTGGAAGCCAAAGCTGCTGAATGACTGACAGTGCCCCAGCTCCAGCTTGCAAAGCTCTTCCCTCTGGGCTGTTTTGCACGTTGGATCCTCAGAGCTTCTGGGGAGGTTTTCAGAAGTGATGATTCAATGGTACCTGTAGATAACAAAGTTATTATTTATTTCTGCTTTTAACTAACATTTGTTCAGTGCTTGAACCTTGGCTGGCAGCTGCTTGGAGCATTTGAAGCGCCCTGGAGCTCACGTTTCAATGACATGAAGTGGGCAAGGCTCTTTGCTGGAGGCTGTCGCACACTGAAAAGCTCAGGTCTGAGGGAAGTGTTCAGTGTCTGCCTCTGACATTTGCCTTAACAGAGAAGCGCTGTTCTATCGTAATAGCCCAGAAGACCATAATAATGCTTCTCTGATGTTTGAGGCTGCTGTTGTAAGGGGTTTCTCTCCTCTACGTAGTCTTCATGTCTGGGAACGGGGAGGGGGGGGAAGGTTGGGGTTTTTTTTTCCTTAGTAAATGTTAGAAGGGGGGACGACCAAATTTCCCGTGAATCCACTGGGACCTCAGCAACTGGTTATGTTTTAGCGGGCTGTTAAGATTTATTGCACAAACCGTTCTGAAAACTGTGAAGAGATTTGCCATGCGTTTCAGTGTCAGAGGAGCTGTGGGAACAGAAAGGTTGGAGTTTAGCGCTAAGTGATTCCCATAAGAAATGAACTGGTTTCTCCAAGTAGAAGCTTCCTCAGAGGTTGAAGACATTCAGCGTGTTCATCATCTTGTGCTGTAACTAGCAAGCCTGTTAATTTGTGATGAGAGCCCAGCTAGGTTCAAACAAACAAGCAGGAGAGCTGAGCTGGGGAAGAGGAAACCTTGGAGTCAGCAGCTGAGGCAGCTGGAGGGGCACAAGCATTTTTTAATATACTCTACATTAAATGTAGTTCTTTTTGGAGGTTGTGCCCTCAGAAATGTTCAGGAATGGTGCCAGAAATGTGATACATAAATCCTACCTTTCACCACAAACCATCTTCCTTGTCTTCCCTGTCATTTTAGTCATTCCCTTCTATATTAGTGCTGTCAGCACTTCTGCTTTCCTTACCCTCCAGTTTGTTTTCTTTCTGGCCTAGTCTTCTTTATCTCTTCTCCTGTCCTAAGCTTCCTAAGTGCTTGTCACTCTTCCCCCCACCCCCCCCACCCCCTTTTCAACCCAAGAATATGATATAATTCTGCTTTACCTGATTTCTCTTTGGTGATGTCTGGCTGAGGCAGCTGTCAATAATCTACTTCCATCACAGTGTTCAAACTCTTGGATACAACAACCAGGCTTAAGTTGTGTATTTCTAAGTTTACATGCTGTCCAGTCACTTGGAATTCAAGGTCTTTCCTTATCTACTGCTTCTGAAAATGCATATTCCCCATTATTATTGGCTTGCTTGTAGTGTCGCAATCTGGAATCCAGGAGAAAAAAAATAATAAATAAATTAAAGTCAAACGTGAGTATTTAACAGTAAAAGTGAGAGTAGAAAAATATATATAAAACTTTAAAATTGTCTGTTTTCTAAACGCTTTATTTTTGTGCTTATCTATTTCAGTTATAAGAGGCTGTAATTTGGTTCAGATGTGCCTGTTTTGATACTGCAATTTGACGGGGTTTTTAATAGCATGACCCTATATAGGCTTGAACTTCGACAGAAGGGAAGGTTGTGATCTTATCATGAGGCTGGCATAGTAAAAGAAATTGGTTCTCTTTCCAAACCACGTCTTGCTAGGTAGTGGAAATGTTTGGGCACATTCAGCATTCAGACTTTTTAATCAATTGTCCTTGATTGCAACCTCTTTAAAAATGCACTGCAAGAGTCATCTAGCAGAAAGTCATCTAGCGGAATTATTGGTTTCCTTTTAATACATGTGGAAGGAAAACCCAACCAATATATAATATTTTTATTAGATTTGTTTGTTTGTTTTGGTGTATTAGCTTTTGATTTCATAGGATGTTATTGAACATTTGCACTGTGCATTTCAACAGTCTGACGTGTTTTCTACCAACTCTTCAGCTGGAGTAGGTTGGCAAAGGTGCTGGACATCAGCAAAGCTAAGCTGAAAATTGGCCCTCTGATCTAAGCAGTTCCATTCAGCTGCAAAAATTTCTGTTCCATGCGGATGGGGAGAAGACATATTTTTAGGCTTGTCCAGCTGAATACCAGCTGCCTTGATTTTGCTCCAACTTTCCAAAAACAGAGAAGATTGAATGATGAAGCAAAAATAAAGCAAGACAGGAAGGCTTGGTCAACCAGAAGTACCTCAGGCATATTCTCTGTTTTGGCTCTCCCATAGTCTCTGAAGAGCCTTTGCTGTTGCACGGATGTTCAGAGAGGGGAATTAACCTGTGCTGCCCTTGGCGAAAAAGCTGTGCCTGTGCCTTCTGCCTTTGTCGCGCTGCTCGAGCTGGGGAAGCACAGAGGGGTGGGCGCTGGCATGGGAGTAGTCCTCTGAGGTCTCCTTTCACTGAGATACCATTTTCTCTGGGGAGAAGGTCTGCATAGGTAAAACATTTGAGAGAATTTTGACATAAGTCAGAGTGCTTTGCTAACCTTGTTTTCATTGAAAGCTGGTTCTGTGGGGATAAGAGTGCTGATATGTTAGAGACCAGGGAAACGCTTGCCCGCCACGCAGCCTGCACCTGGAAGGATCAGTCCATCATGGGAAAAGCTGCCAAGAGCTTTTACTTTGCTGTTCTCCCTGTGCAGAGGGGCACAATGGTTCAACACATTACGCCTCAGCTTAAAGTTGTATTTTTAAATTGTTTGATGTTTTTAAACATCACATTTCTATATTAACTTCCAACTTAAACCCAGTGTTCTTGCTCAAGTATCCTGTGAAGTCAGAGAGGAGAGGAAAGCTGTTGCTCACACAGTAGATTTTGCTAATTTGACCTGGCAACATGCTTTCTGATCTCTGCAGTGATTAAAGCCCATGCTGCATTGGGAACCAGCTGTACCACGGCGCTGTCTCGGTAATACAGGGGTCTTTGCAGGGGTCTGGCGTGGCTCCCCAGGGCAGGGCTGTTGGCAGGGGGAGCTGGCTCGCCGCACGGTACCCGGCAGCAAGGCGCAGGGCTCCAGGGCAGCTCCCACTGGGGCTGCGTGGAGATGCTGCACACTTGTTGAGGCCCATGTAATTTAGCCAGGTGTTCCTTTTCCAATTCATTTCTGAAGAGAGCTTTTCTTGGCACTTCTGTCCATCCCTCTCTAAAGAATCCTGGGTCATTTTGGGAAAAAAACCAGTTTCAAGACTAGCCCCGATGAAGGCAACTATTCTTGGCTGTTTGAGGAATAACATAGTTTTTTGGTTATAAGCACTGCTCCCTGGAGCTTTTTCCTGAAAATAAAAATAATATCTTTTTGCTGAAGATGATAATGCACGTTTCCAGGAGAAATATAGTGCTGATGTGTTTGTTCATTTTCTTAGAGAGTAAGCCGCGTATTTAAAAGCCTGATAACGTCCCCAAGGGAGCCTTGACTTCAGTGAGTTGACTCCAGGTTTTAAAGAGCGCAGCCTCCTGAAACAAGCCATGTTGTCAGCCATGTGGCTAAAGACCAGGTTATTTTTGGTGACTGACTGTTCCTTTCCATCATGGAGAGTGGTTTTGGATATTACTGCACAGGACAAATTGCTGCAGTTTGCCATAGGTGGCACAGTGTGGATGGGTCCTGCCTACCCTCTAGCTCAGGAAAAGCAGGTTGGGGCGCATTGCCTGGGGTCCCCCAGGGCTGGGGTCCCCTGTGCCTCTCCCCGGGGCTGCACCAGCAGCTGGGAGAGCCGGTGCACCACGAACGGGTGGTGGGAGCAAAGCCAGGCTGGGGTCGGGGCGCTTCGCCAGGTCCCTGCCCAGGCGCAGCCATGCAGGTCCCCACCGCTCCTGCCACACACGGGATGCGTGTGGTTAAAATAGAGAGAACGGCTTGTACGAAAGGTGGTCTGAGGGGCAAAATAAGTGCTCATGGAGCGAAGGAAAGTTGTTTTAATTGGGAGGGGAAGGGAAGGGAGAGGAATGTAAAAACCACACAGGCATTCCTTTCCCTATAGGGCTGCCAGTCACAAGCCCGTTCTTCAGTGGGAAAAACAGCGCCTTTGGAGAAAGGGATTTGAGTAATTAAATGACTAGTTAGTGAGACCCTGTGGAATTTGAGTTGGTAATATTTCCTAGCATAAAAATTGTCTTGTTGAGAGATTTTTATTTTTGCCCTGCTGGAATTTTTTCCTTTGGCGTGTCACGTCCAGCTGCTCCTCCAGATGGAGGCAAGGGAGCAGTCGCCGACCCCCTGTGGGACCAGGAGAGGGATGGGAGTGATTATGTAGGAGCCACCATAGTGCAGCTGTTCAGCTGCAGACACATGAGATGCTTGGGCTTCCCAGAGCTGCTCGGCTGCCCACAGCCGTGGCTCCCACCATTGTCACTGAAAGATTAGAGGCCTCGCCGAACGGCCAGGCTGGTTGCTCAACAGCTGGCCACATGGCTTGTGGCCCCTCAGAAAGTGTGCCTCTCTGCCGAGCCCCAGCTGGGAGGGTATTTTTGGAGGCACAATATTTTTGCTGGTTCTTCTGGGTTGTTCTGTATTCCGGCTGCTCTTAGGAAAAATAGAAAAAACTAAGGAAACGATGAAGTTCTAGAGAACTTTCCTAGATGCTGCTTATGTTTTCCATAGTATGATTTCTGCTGTGGAGTCAGTAGGATTCAGTATTTCGGGGGGGCAGGTAGGGATTTTATCTAGAACATTTTCTGTTGTTTTAACTACCCAGCAGGCACCCAGTATGTCCGGCAGGCATTTGCAAGCCTCCCTCGCTCATCCAAAGTGATTTGGTCCTGTTCGGTTCACCAGGATAGTGCGGTTCCGCTTCAACTTGATCCCACTTCATCCTTATGGCTCCCAAAGGGCTAATATCAAGGTGAAACTCCCTCAGAGTTTGATACCAGTTCTTACCCCTCTAGTCTTCACTTTTAAAGGCTTTAATTTCCATGTACCATAATAGCCTTTGTACCATATAGCACTGATAACACAGTTATATCATGCTGTGTTTTGTATCATTCTCTGCACTTTCTGGAAACAGGACCTCCATCCCTGAGAGGCTTTCAGAGGCTGAAGAGATACCACTCAAAATTCTGCCTTTGCATCTGGGTACGTGAAGTTTATACTGAAATCCCAGACACAGGAAAGGGATGAGGGCAAGACAAAGCCTGCAGTGATCATCCAAACTTCAAAGTCAACCGGCTTTCCTTTCACATTCCTGATAAGGAGGCTGGAGCACACAGAGCTGCTGAGCAGCAGGGTTATCTGGGAGTTACTGGGGGAAGAGCTCAGGTGTTAGGACTCCGTCTTGCAACCTTTCACACATTAAATAGTTTTTATGCATCCGTATCTTCCCATTATATTCTGTACACTGAAGATGGCTTCAACTGAAGACAAGCTTTCATTACTGAGAGGTACCTGAAGCCTTTAGAACTGTGATGGACTTACTCTCCATTTCCGGGTCTCTTTCCCTGGCATTATTTCCCCTTAGATTTTGATTCCATGTTCTGCGCCACATCAAATTTTGCTTATCCGGACTTTACAGGTAGCTTTCCGCTTTGATTTAGCTTGATTACAAATCAGGCATGGCCACGGTTTCTGCTTGTAAGGCTTCCCTGTGGCTTCAGGTCCAGCCTAGCCTGGATTTCCCTGCTCTGGCACTGCAGGCAGGACATTCGGGACACATGAAACCCAACCTCGCTCTGTTCCAGGCTGCCACACTTGTAGTGTGTTTCTTCTCCTCCACTGACACGGTAGCAGATAGTTTTCAGGTCATTGCGATTCTTCTTCCAGCATTGCACCATCCAAATAAAGTTACAGAAATCATTCCCGGGGTAAGACACAGGGTTCTCACCTGGCAGGAATCAGCCAGGATCCACTGAGATCCGCTGAGCTGCACCCAGCCGGGGGGGCTGGCTCTGAGGCTGGAACTGCATGAACAGGCTTGAATGTAGCGAGTGTGTGTGCGTGTGGACACAGATGGTACAAGAAGCTCAAAGCTTCCTTTAGCCAAAGGCACTTGACAAACAGGACAGCTTTTCTCAGCCTGTCTTGTAATATTTATGCATTCTGCATATGTGAGATGTTCCAAACTTTCATCTCCAAAATAGCAGGAACAGTGTGAGTAGCACTGCCAGCCAAAGGAAAATTAAAGTAAATCCCCAAAGAAGTGATTTATAGGATGTAAATCACTTACAACAATGAATGTAATCCCGTCAAACAAGTTCTTCATTATAATAACTTAAGTCATCTGTTGATTTTTATATCAGATCATAAATGCAGTCTCTGCAGTTTTATAAAAGCATTTAGTCACAAATGATGTTGAAAACTGTCTGACAGAATAAGTCTCATCTTATACACGAAGGGCAAAGCTCTGCTTTTTTTATTTATTTTTTATTTATATTTAGGTAACAAGAGCTTGTGAGCCTGCCCTTTCTGCCTGCCTGTGATGAGAACTGGCTCTGTAAACAGCATCTCGGCAGCACAGCTCTCTTGCTGTGAGCTGTAGTCAGTGCACGTGTAATAAGATTGTACAACTTAATGCACAACAACTTGGTGAGCATAGACCCCTCTTGCAGTTCCAGCAAAGGGGTGTGTGTATGTGTGTGGTGGGCAAATAAGTAATTAGAATGCTGAGAGCTACAATTAGAAATTAGATATTTATTTTGCGGACTTTGCAGTGATGTGCTAATCCCTTTCTTGGTACAGAAGAATATTTATTTTCTTCTGTACTTAGTGTTTAGCTTTGAAGTTGTTCAATAACATCTGCTGGTGACCACAGAAGATGTTATAATTCTGGTACATCAATTGCAGCTTAGACTTCATTTGAGACTCTAATAGAGGCCCTGGTTTTCTGTCAGTTCCCTGGTTCAAATCAACTTTTCTCCCTCTGAAGACCCTAGCCCTTAAGGCACCGGATAAAAATCTCATCTTTTTGGTGCTACGCTAATTAGTTATTTTAATGAGCGTTTAATTACCTGCCTGCCTAAAACACTGTTTACAATGTCAAGAGAAAACTCCAAGTCTGAAAAAGGAAAAACAATTTAAACAAAATAAGAATCCACCCCCAGCTCCTAATCAAACTATACACAAGGAAGTTTTGAGAGTTAGAAATGGGCTAACGCTCATATGGCTGTTGTGTCAGCTTGTCTCACCGCGCTTCATCTGGATGCAGAAACACAGAGATCTCAAAAGAGCAAGTAGGAAGAACAAATACAAACAACATAAGGAAAGCAATGTGGATGTATTTGGGTAAATGGGCAACAAGCTGGAATTTTTCTGCCTATTTCTCTGAACCCAAACTTTTGAATAGGTTTCTGTGCAAACCAGGAAGAAGATGGTTGAATTTTGGTGTGAGGGTGTGGGAACCTGAAGCCACAGCTCAGGCTTCCATCTGCCTCTGAGATGTGTTCCCCATCACCAGATTACATAATCAGTCTTATGAGCATTAGTAATTTGTTTGTTTGCCTTTCTTTTAATCTTGATTTTTCCTTCAGCAGTTCCTCTTTTCTCCTCTCTCTCCTATATTTGTCTGTTCGTAAAGTTTTTAAAAGCTGATATTTTGAGTATTAATGATGGAATATATTCACATCCATCATATGATAATGGACAGCATTCAGGATCTGCTGGATGTGATCCAAAATCTTGCTGAAGTCAGTAGGAACATTTCTTTTGGAGGGCTTTCAGGTAGACCCCTAGCTATGAATATGGTCTGCCTTTTAACAAAAAAAATGATATTATACTTTCTTCTATATCTGTTGCATTTCTTTCCTTTCTTGCATAAAGGACTTTCATTGTAATGTGGTTAATATTTCCTTCTACTGCCTTTATATAAGAGAGCGTGTGCAGCGCAAATACAATTAGAGTGTATTCAGCAGAGCACACATGTGCAGCAGCGTTTAGCTTTACATTTGGGGCTTGTTCATTTCTAAGGGCAGGTTGAACATTTTTCTTTGCCTTTTTTTTCTGTGCTGCAATCACATACCAGATTTTGCTGAAAAAAATAACCCTATCTTGCGGGTGCACGTCGTGTTGAGGGAAGTATCCATAATCCACTGTTAACTTCAATGGATTCTGCCATGAATGCAGTTTATTTTTCTAAGTTGATATATAACAAACTGATTCGTCTTGACAGACCGACTTGTATAGCAACTCATCATCCAAGTGGTTCCCACTGTGGCATCGCTTGGGTTTAATTATAAAAAACTGTTTTGAACAGTGGAGAATGGAAAATGTTGGCTTAAGTAAAGGCTTAAATCCCAGAATGTCTCCGAAAAATTAAAAGATCTGAGTTGACGTGGGAAGACTCGCATGCAGAGAAGTGTTCCTGAGGTTTAGACCTCACTGATCATCTGTTACGCTCCCAGGAAGCTTTTTTAAATGTTTAGATATAATTAGTTTTCTCAACTGGGTACAGGGGATGAGTTCTGAAGAGAAGACTGAGCACAAGCTCAATTACATTAAATACTGCGAAAAGTAAGTAATTTTAATGAAAGCAACCAAGAACTGTTATTCCCTACTATGCAGCCCTGCATGCCCTTGGCTTTCAGTGTGGACAGTGTTCATCTGGCGAGGGAGAAAATTCCAGATTTCCTGCTGACAGAAGGAAAAATACTAAATGTTGCTGTAGGCAACTTGCCATCACACATTATTCCTTATGAAACATGTTTTTGTGGTTTGATTTTTGAGTCATGCCATTTTTAAGGAACGTGGAGGGTGTGTCTGAGTAGCAGGACGGGTACTTTGTGTGAGGCTCACCAGCACACCACCAGGATTCATATCAGCTTATTTTGTTCTATTTCTTATGTTTGTCACTTGCTTATGGCTTATGAATCACTTGCTTTAAGATCATTTTAAAAATCCCCCACAACAGGTGTCTAGTACTAGATTTAACTGTAACAAGGGTTAGGTTTGGTTTCGTTTTTACCCTGTAGCGTTAGGCTTAGCAAGCCCCTTGGTTACGCATCATCACCTGGAGGCTCTTCTGAAGGTTACCACAATGCTTTCGTTATGGCTTTATATGTAACATATACATTGAGTACATAAGCAGCCCCAAATCCTGGCTCTTAAAGCCTGAATACTTTGATTACTTACGTCTTGGTATGTGTGTGCGTGTATATAGGCAAGTAAACCAAACAGCACGATGTATATGAAGTTTAAAAAAGAGGAAACAACACCAAAAGCGTACAACATATTGGGAAATACGACTCAAAATTATGGCCAAATCTTTCTGTATTTGCACAAAATGCATTGAATGCATTTGAATGCAGACAAGCAAGGCCCTACAGCCAGACCAGTGCAGGAACTGTAATTCCGCTGCAGCCCCCCTGCCATCGGACTCACCTGGGCCAGCCTACACTTGCAGCCTTTGTACATAAGGGATGTCTGGGTAGGCTCTCAGTCGTTCCCTTTACCCCCTTCACCAAATAACTTTTATTCTTGGCTCACCAGTTTTTGCTTTGCATAGGTAGTTAAGGTAGACCTGTCCAAAGCATCCGGTTCTGTTCAATGGGAACAGGTCAAGGAGGAGCGCAGGCAGCAGCGGTACGTGCTGCGGGCACGGCTGTAGCTGGGCACGCATTACACACGCACGGTCACAAACAGGTAGGCTGGCGGTCTGAAGGAAGCTTTGTCAGGTCATGGATAAATTATTGCAGATACATAAACCAATAGCTGAAATTAACTTTTCACCATTTTCAAAAGTCACATTCAGTTGCTCTTTTTTTAAACTTTGCATATGAGAGGGCAGTGCTTGGGAATTATGTGTAGCGTCAGTAGCCAGGCTTTTGGAGTAGCTCCATTACAGGGTCATAATATGTATTGTATATTCAATAATCTGCCTGAAGCGAAAAAGAAAACCGGGAAGTTTGCTGTCTGCCTTTAGCTACTGACATCTCTGCTTTTGTTTGCTGGGTCTTGAAGTCAGCCCTAAAAGAGCTTTGGTACAGATTAGTCCATTACTCCCCTTCTGAAACAATTTTTCTGTAGTAGTGACCTAGTAAGAAAAAGCCAACCCTTTGTGATTTATGAGCTGATTGTTAGTAATGCCATATCAGTAAGGTGGTAATTTGCATGACTTATCCAATGTTATGTGGAAAAAGTGTAGCTGAGTGTTAAAATTTAATGAAGGTACCTTTAAAAAGTAGGGTAAAGGAATAAATAATTTCCAGTGCTGTTGCCCAGTCCACGGAAGTAATTCTCATCCAGCTCTAAATTTACATTTCCCTTGACAGGAACATGCATAGGTAACAGTTGAAAGTGGTTGATTTGCTGTTTTGGATACAGTAGCAATTAATTACAGAGAATCCTGCTGTTCTGTTCAGACCTGCCTGTAGTGAGAAGAGACAAGGATGTTCTTATTTTGATTTCCTGTAATTTACGAGGTTTCGGAAGGGAACAGCCCTTAGTTTTCTATTCAAGGTAGCCACGGGCTGGTCCCCAAGCCACCGATACTGGAGTGTACAAATATTATATAGAAGCCCATTTTCCCCCTCAACAGCAACAGAAAAATGAACAGTGTGCAATGCCCTGATGACTCTGTACTGCTCTGACACCCTACGTCTCAGGCTCATGGTGCTCTGGTGCCTTCTGAAACTAGCCCAGTACCACTCGTTGATAAAGGCTTTGTCCTTTGGAGTGGGCAAGCAGAGCTTACAAGCCTCTCCGTGGCTCGCAGGCAGCGGCAGTGTTGGCCACAGCCAGTTACAATCCAAGTTAAGGTAGCGGGGTCTTGTGCCTGTTCGCTGGGACGAAGGCAAAGAGTGTTAGCTTCTCTCTGTGCCTGCTGACAAAATGGCATTGAAAATCCAGTAATGTCGGAGGAAACCACGGAGCCTGGCAGGGCAAGGACAGCATGGAATCAGTGGCTGCAAAGAGAAAAGACTGATGGGGTTTGAGGGTTTGCATTTTGTAGAAAAGGGCACAGATTGAAAGGGATGGCCCCCGTGGCATCGGTGAGGCTGGAATATGCATGTCAGCCTTTCTCAGCAAAACAGCCCCTGGCAGTTTCCCCAAGTGGAGTATGTTTCAGCTTTTCACGATACTGCAAGATGGTAAATACTCAGTAATAAACAAATGGGAATTAATTTGTTGGAGGGACTCAGTTTGGATTGGCAAATCTCTGTTGCTTCTGAATGGCTGAATCTCTCTTTTTTTAAAAAAAAGTCAGGCAGTAATTTGGGTTGGTTTCAGCTGAAAGTTGGCTTTCTGCAGGCAAGCGCTCTGCATGCTGCCAGGGATGAGCCTGAGTTTCTGAATTACATGTGGCAGCCTCCCACCAACCAGCACTGCGGCCGAGGAGGGCCTGAAAAATATAGATTTCTTTCACTGGGCTCCAGAGGAACTTGACAAAAAGCCACACTTTTTAGACAAAACATGGAGGATTACATCAGTTCAAAGGCATGCCACGCTGAAACCTCCAACACAAACCAGCTGACTTAAGCATGGCAACTTATCCAATTGCACCTAGATTATAGAGCTGTCATCAGCTGTGGCAGGCTGCGGCACTGTGAATATTTCTGTAATTACCACGGGCAGCAGTGCTGTCGGGTCTTAGAGAGAACAGGGCTTGTCTGGGAGGGCAAAGAACTGTTGAAGAGGTGTAGGATAAAGAGATGCATTTCTGCCATTAGTTAGCACCATTTGCCAAGAGGGTTTTTCTTCCCATTTCTTGGCACCATTTGCCAAGAAATTACCAGCATGCAGTTTAGGGGAAAAAAAAGAAGAAAAAAAACCCAACAACAAAAGGCAGTATCCTTCCAGAGAAAATAAATGTAATTGAGTAAACATTCATTCTGTTGCTGAGAGACTCTTAACGACAGGACTGAAGAAGTGCCTGTACAGACATAAAGATACAGCGCCTATCAAAGCTTCAATTCAAAGTTAGTAGGTACCGTACAAATACGGGACGAAGAGGCAGTCCTTGGCTCTAAAGGCCCTAGTGGCAAATGCTCATCTAAACTACAGGGAGCAATCACAGCATCACTGATATTTTTGTAGGATTTGTATGATTTAAAAAGAGCTCATTCTATGCATGAGAGGACTTACGTGGGTGCCTATGCAAAACATGCCTTCCATCAGTTCATCCTGGATGCACGAGTGCTTCAGGCGGGATTGATTTGGAGTACGATCATGGCCTTCACCTCTGCTGCTGGTGTCTGAAATACTCCACTGTACCCTAAAGAGAGAGAAACTCTGTGCTTTCAGCTAACCCCCTGGACAAATTTTTCTCCACTAGAGCTGCTCGTACCCAATGTGTTTCCATGAACTTGGTTGAGAGGTTCAGCTCTGCAAGGCTCCTACATGTGTTATGCTCGCAGTTTGCTAGCAGGCAAGCTGAGTGCTAAAATCAGTTTGATGTAAACTATGGTGCATGTTCTAGCACCCAGGAAGATTGTTGGAACATATTTCTGAGAGGAGCAATAGAGTCTATTTTTTATATACCCTTCTGGAAGATACGCATTACCAAAATGCAAGTTACGGCATTCCTGTGATGCAGCTGATGAAATGTGGCTCTCTCTGACATGATAAAATCTTGGTCAGCCTAGATGACCCACAGGCACTTTTGGACTTGGGGTCTCTCCAGCTGTGGAAGCATTATGCAACTGAGGACACATACTTTGTTGTTAACAGCTTCTTCTCAGAGTTGTCTTACTTTCTAGAATCCAGACCAGTCCACGAGACAGACGTGGTCTGAGGGACTGGTGTTGCCGGGTGAGGGCAATGTAATGCTCTGAACGATCTTGCTATTACGGCTTCGGAGGCAAGTGTAGCAGCTCTAATGGTTTCAGTTCCTCCACAGCCTTCAGCATTCAAACCTATGTTATCAATACAGTGGGGAGGACTGGTTGCAAGCCTGATCCAAGAGATCCTTGCTCTTTATGAAATATGCTACGGGATCTCCAACTTTCACCATGTCAGCTTCTTCATGAAGGAGATACATGGAGGCAAACCTGTTTAGCAGCGAAATAGGTGCTTCTCCTTTCCAACAGGTACTGAGCCATGTGGGGTTTGGTTTATATGAGCTGGTGTTCTTCGGAGGTTTTCTTCTCTGGGCAGCATTGCGATGTTTCTGTGATGTGTTGGTTTCAATTGTGGAAATTCAATTTATTCCTGCTGTCAGCTTTTGAAGAAAAAAAAAAAGGATTGTTTTGTGTGGTGCCCCATGGATCAGGTCAGTTAGGGAATGCAGAAGATGTCTTCTGATGTTTATTAAGAAAATAAAGCGGAGTTATTAAACTGATGAGCAATCTGTTCTACCAAAGCTATGTAGATTCCTTATCAGCAGCTTGTGGTCAGCTCCTGTACAAGGCGGCAGCACTAGGTAGAATGAGTGCATTGAGTGGACCTCATCAAAACCCCGAGAAGGCATTTCTCATTTTCCTGGCTCAAGAGCCAGTTATGCGGTGCCGCAGCATGTGAAGCGTTGGCATACAGCATGCGTTAGCAGGTACTGTGCTCTGGGTGTCACTGGTTTTTAGTAGGAGCAGGAAGCTGCAGGGTGGAGCGGGTAAAGCAGAGCTGAATCCCACAGTCACTCTGAGTCAGACCGTTTTCTTTATGAGGCTGGCAGATTTCACTTGCATGGAAGGGGAGCTCCCTGGTTTTGTTTGCAAGTGTGTGTCTTTGTCATTTTTATCAGGTGGGGGAGAGAGAGTCTCAGGGTGTGACTCAACTCAATCTCTTTGTGTTTCTCGAATCTTAGGTAGCACCAGAGTTCCTGATAGATGGTGGGCAGTTAATAATAAAAATGAGATCTTTCTGTTTTAGTGAACTGCGCTGAAATATTCTTGTTTGTGCAGAAACAGCTTGTTGAATGCTGCTAACCGTGCTTTGCTGGTTCTGTTGCACAGGAGGAAACCCCTCTGAGCAGCAAAAGGGTTGCTTCATTGGGCTGTGGGTCCTCGCCAGGAACACTGGCCACAGATTGAGTAGGAGACAAGGTGTGTCAAGCATAGAGGAGACTTGTCAGTTTTGGCATAAAAGTCAAATATATTTCGCTCAAATCAGTTCATGTGAAGTCTGGGACAGAGGAACTGTTTGGATTTTGTGAAAGAGTAAACCTCATTTGAATTTCAGCTCTGGACAAATTTGTACTCCTGTACACTGAACTGCCTGCTTGCTTTTGGCATCGTGCCCTCTGGACCTGTTTATTTGATTAATAATTTGAAGTTGACTGTAGCTATTGCTGAGTTGAAGCACAGTAACAAAGAATAACAACAATAAAGTTAATGTCAAGCCTCTTTAAAAATCATACAACAGGCCCTCAGGTGCAGAGTCATGTTTCTTAACATAGAGGCGTACGTATGTAAATTGTCTCTTTTTATGTCTATAAGCAAGTTTTCACGTGGTGTGGGCAAAACCTTGGCTCGGAGGTACTCAGTAAGGTTGGAGATAGTATGTCAGCTGCACGGTGTCTAACGTGTTCACACTGGTCAGGCTTGAAGTTTCCAGCTCAATTCTTCAGGGTTAAGTTTCTTGAAGCATTCTCGTCTTCCCCACAGAGTTCCCCAGGGCAAGCAGTGTTTTGCAGTGTGTGGGAATTGAAATGATACGACTTTATCCAATGTTTTGTTAGTTCCATTCTTTGTATGCATTGGATTGCCTAGGAAACCATAATAATCTTGTTAAAATAAAGATTTAATCTTTCTGCGGTGTTGGGGCGAGTTCAAAAAGCCAGGCTAATACTGGCAGCTTGTCACAGTTAGAGCACTTTAATTTGGACAGGCTCGCTTTCCGGGGAGCGGGCGAGCGCCAGCACCCCGCAGCCCTGCCGTGCGGAGCTTATCGCAGGCAGCTGCCCACGGCAGCCCCAGCAGTCGCTTTGGTACAGCAGAGGCTGGGCACCAGGGTGGGCCAGCTGCACTGGGCAGCCATGGCCGGTGTGCAAGCCTTGCCAGCAGTGCCACGAGCAGATGGAGAGAGCCTTGGAGAGAGCCCTGGGTTAGCATCTCTCGTGCAGGACTAGCGCGGTAGTTTGTGCTGTGACAGCTCCCAGGGAAATAGAGCCAGCTGCAGCAGTCGCCAGCTCATAGCCACGTCTCCTAACCTCTTCTACTCCCAGAAGAACTGGAAGTGGAATAAGCTGCGCTTTCCTGCGTTTCCTGGGTTATGGCCAATTCATTTGATATCTGTATGGCAATGCACTGCCACTTGTAAAAGCTCTGTTCTGCATAGTGTTCCCCCAGTTGCATGCACTATTATGTATTTTAGCAAAAGAATAGGCTGGCCTCTCCTCCTGCTCACTGGAAGATCACGCTGGTGTAGGCTTTCCCGGAGAGAATCTGCTGTGGTCCATCATCTGCTCTACAAAACTGTCCCAGTAGCTGCGGCTGGTGTGGCCTGGTCCATCAGCTCAGGATGCTGAAACGCTGTAGTTGGCTGTTCCTCCTCTCTTGGTCATAGCTTTTAATTTTGGATTGCATTACATCATTTGTACATATGTAGTTAAGAAATAAAAACCAAAGCACTGACCTCTGTTGACATCCAGCAGCTCCTTCAAACAACTCCATCCTTTCTTCTCTTCCCTGGTTCTTAATTTGCACTTTAAAGAGCAGGCTGTTGCTCGGAAGGCAACTGAGTTGCTGAGGGAATAAAACCTTTCACAGTTTGAAGATAATCAACAAAGTTAGTCCATGAAACAATTTCTAAGATATAAACAAGATCAAAGCGCTATCAGATGTGGACACCAACAAACTAGGCTTTGATAATTTAATGTACCAAATTACCAATTTTAAGGCATTTGATTTGTTATTTCTGCAAATTAGGGGCCAGACACTGCTGTACTTTCTTAGTTTTTAATCTCTTGTATTTATAAGAGATTACTGCTGGAGGAATGCGCTGCTCAGGCGGAATGATGCTGGTTAACCCTTTCTTTAAATATTTTTAATTGCGATTTGCTGTTTCTGTGATAATATAATCATGTGCTCAGTGCCATTCCTCTAGATAGGTGAATACACGGAAGCTGCCTGGTGCAGTAGAAAAAAGACCTGCTGTGGTTTTGGCAACTTCTTCCTTTGGTTTATATTTTTCTGTTGCATATTTTTCTGCTTGTACTGCCGCTCTCAGCCCAGGTGGGTACATCCTACGTTTTCACAGTCATTTCATTTCAGCCTATCTCTGATGCCTTCAGTGCGCCTCCTCATTCTCCTTTCTGCCTGTCCAGTCTCATGCCAACCTCCTGGTCCTACCTTTTCCACCTCCCAAGAAAATCTATGTCCACTGCCCCATATTCTCCTGCCCGAGAGGAGTGAGCAAGGCTTGTGTATGCCAGAGCGGGAGGAAGGAGGAAGAGGAGCTGTGCAGGTTGGTAGGTGAAATCACCACAGCCTTGGAGAGAGGGACTATGAGAGGCAAGCAGCACTGCCAGGATCAGCTGGGGTTTCAATAGTCATCCCTGCTGAGCTCTGCAGGGCGTCCTGCAGCATGGTGGGAGGCACTGGGTGGACTGGTGCCTCTCCAGTATCCACTGGAGAAAAGATAATGAATTTGGCACTTGGAAAATGCTGTTCACCTTATGCCTCTGGGTGGAGGAGGCTGGATTATGTCATGGGCAAGTCTGTGTGTGTGTATTTCTGATGGGATTAAAGAGCTGGTGTTTGACCTGGACCCTTCACGTGCTTTGGGCTGTTTGAAAAACCTCCCTTGGGGAAGAGAGGCGTCTTCAAGTGGCAGAGAGTTTTCTTTTATATAAAATAAGACAGAATAAGCACTCATGTTAGAAGTCTGTTTTATTGTCTATACTTGCTCATCCCAAATTAATTCAGCACGTTTTCAAGCCAAGAGAGGGTAGCTGAGCCCTGCGAGGAGTCAACAGCAAGTTTGGTAGTAGATACATTCTTTTCTTTCAGCAATGAAAACACATTAAAGATCAGGAGGAACAGCCTCCGGGGATAGGGGGGTAATTTTATCCTGGAAGGAAGACTTGGAAGAATTTGTAACCTCGGGGCAGAGACCCTGGGAGAAACAATGAGATGACACATCTCCTGCTGCTGCTCTGCTCCCTTCCCACTCTCCTGAAAGCTGCTGTTGAAACATTTTTTCCTCTTCTGCTGACAAGCGCTTATTATGGCCTGATTTTTGGTGAGAGAAAGTTTGGAAGTGAGCATTTTTGTTTCTCGTTATCAGTGCAGGCCTTTTCCCAACTGCATACCATCCGGCACCCTCCTACCAATTAATCCGCTCAGTATTTTCATCCCATGCAAACAGTGCCATTAGGTGGTGATGGGCCAGCACGTGTGTCACCGCACAGCTGTAGCCTTGCAGAAGGACAGGCCAGCACACTGACTTTTTGCACCAGCTCCCAAAGAAAGAGGGAATTACTGCATCCTGCTGGTTTCTGAGGTCCCAGGGGAGCTGCCTGAGCTAAAACCCAACACAACAGAAGATAACGCTGAAGGAATGCATGGAAGGGTTTCACAAGATGAAGATTAAATGATTAACCACCGCAGCTGATTGTCACTGGAATCCAGCAGCCTGCGGCTACATGCTGAGCTGAATTTTATATCTGAGGAGCTGCAAACTGTGTATTGGCTGAATGATGGAGCTGTGCTGCAATGTCATCCCTTGGTGTGGTGTGAAAACCTACTGCCCGTTCCTTCAGTGATAAGAAAAATGAATGCCCAGACACACCAGCTCAATTAGCATTCCAGTTTTCATATATTAATAGCAGTAAATTAACCAGAGATAAAAACCGGAATACGCTCATTTTTGTATCAGGATCCTCTCTCTCACAGCCATCACGCTGCAGAAAGTTTCCCATCGTTCATGCCTGGAGGAGCAGCCACTGCTGGAGTGGACAGAGCAGCCGTGGGACTCCACACACCCATGGTTTTATGGCTGAGTACGACAGGGAATGCCACGTTCAGCTGCAATGGCAGCAGCAGTGTTGCAGGTAGAATGTAAATGACTACAATTAGCTGGCACGGAGGTTGATCATGTGATTTATAGTCCCATTAATAATAACGGTTTATTTGTTATTGCAGTATATCAACAGTGCTGCAATCCATCAGGTCTATACCAGACGTGAAATTATAGATTATGGGTATGGAGAAAATTGGAAAAGGAGGAAGGAATGATTTGTAAAATCCTCTGATCTTACACGTATAACAGATTTTCTTGGGGGCAGTTATCTATTATTTGCTGTACAAAAGCAGCAATTTACCCTTTGAGCCACTGGGGACCTCTTATCTTCCGTGCTTGCCACTGAAGAGCTTTTCCCTGTGTCGCTCCAGTTTGACACACAGCCACACCACGCACAACCACTCCAAACAGCAGGTTAGTTAATGTTTGCCTGTTTGCCGCCGGGTGGAGGCACGCAGGGGTGCAGCCTTGCCTGGGGCACTGCAGGATGCACCCTGATGAACGTAGCTGCCGTGCTGTTCGGGTGTCCCCAGGTGTCCTTGCCCAACCCCAGGGGAGTTTCACCCTGCTGGGTAATGGCCAGGTGAGAGATGAATTTGGTGCCAGGATTTGGAGACTGTGCCGGGGCAGTAGGAGATGGGGGAGCGCAGGGCTCCGGAGGATCTGTGCTTGTACCCCACAGCCTGGGGGCTGCTGGCGCTATCTGCCAGCAACGCTGCCGCTCCAGGGAGCATCCCTGATGGACATGCCTGCTTTCCTGGGCACAGGCTCCGGCCAGCAGCTTTGACGGGCTCTGTGCTAAGGCGAGGGTACAGCACACAGCACGGGCCCGTTGTGTCCTGGGGCCTGTTCGGTTCCCGGTAGCGTAGGTGGTGTTGCAGGCACAGGCAGGCCCGCAGAGCCCTTGAGCGCAGCGCTGGCTGTGGCTGCAGGGCTTGCCGCCTGCCTGGGTTAGGGGACACGGCCTGGCCCCTGTTTTTCCACTTCTTATTACAGCAGCTTGGAGACCCGCATGCAAGGGCCTTGTCAGCAGCATGGAACAGTTAAAGTCAATGCTACTAAAAATTACCTTTTAAAAAACTGCCTCTGAGGCTTTCTGAAATGATTTAGAAAACGTTTACAACTGCCTTTCATGTTAAAACCAATAGCTGAAATACAAAGGCTGGCATTTCCAATAACCCCCACAAATAACCCCCTCCCATCCCACGAGAGTTGTCACTGAAATACCACAAAAAACACGGCAGGCAAAGACAAAGCAATAGCAAAATACGAGGGAAGGCCCCGATCCCACAAAGTTCAGTTCTCACGACTAGTTTAAGTGATGTGACCTCTCCCGTTGACTCCTGTCAGACAACCAGCATGCTGCAAATTAAGCACAGGCACAGATGTTGATCCTGAAAACGTGTATTTGTGGAACAAATTATTTATAATAGGAAATAGCATCTGTGTTAATTTAAGAAAAGCTATGTAGGTACCAAGCGAGGATAATGGGTACTTTATAGTCGAAACTGGAGTGGGACTCAAGGTGAGCTCGTGGCGTGCAGAGCAGCGGCTGTGCAGCCCCAGAGAGGCACGGATCACTTACGGCTCTCCTACTTCTTGCCCTCAGTATGCTCAGTCTGTCAATCTACTGCCAAGTCAATCACTCTTGTAATTTCAGTGCGAGGATTTTTTGCACCATCAAGCCCCAGGCTTGCCTTTTGTAACTTATAGGAATATTTTAAATGTAAAAGTAGAAATCCTGTGTGATAACCTTGAAATTCTTTTAGGAATTAATGGCACCCTGTAAGACTGTGGAACAGCAAAGAGAAAGGAGTAAAACTCTGGCAGTATAGGAAGAGAAGTTTCATATTTTAAATTCTAAAAAGATTTAAGGTCTTTGAATCCAGTTGTTTTAGTCAGAGCCCTCTTCATGCCTTCCTGACCTTAGCTGGGGATCTTGTTGACTCCTTAGGTTGCAGAGGTCTGTGAGTCTTAATACTAAATTTTGCAACACTTCTGACTGCAAGCTGTCAGGAGCTGCCATGCCGCTTGTGAGCCACAGGACTGGAAAGCTTTTGTCATAGACATACGTCATTATTTTTCCCTCCCTCACAGAAAATTTGGCCATAAATGTGATGTTTGTCAGGGGCTGTACTTAAGCATTCACATGGCTTGGTAGGTTGTGATCCTTGGCTGCCACACATGGACGCTGCATGTGCCCTCTTCAGCCCTTGGGACAGAGCATGGGCTGCGAGATTTAACCCTTTGGGTATGTTGGTTTTGCTATTCTGCTGTTGAATTCTAATAATTAATAGCTTACCAATGGAAAAACCTTTAAGAAAAATACGAATTCTGGTTTGAAAAGTCATGGTTGTGTGTGCAGTGTTTAAATCAATAGCTTTTCCTTATTAATAGAAGCACAATGAAGTAATTGGAAAACTCAGTATCGTGATGAATTGATGCTTTTCATATCAAAACAAATGGAAATCTCAAAGGCTGATTGGATTAAATTGAGGAAGCCAATATTACAGAATTTTTATTGGCTTTTATGTGTGGAAATTCTGTGTCATTTAATTTTTGCCACTTTCTGTGCAATTTCATGTTTGTTGAAAACAACGCTTTCCAATCTTCTTCTCCTTCCCCTGGGATAGTCCAGTGTTAAAACCCTAAAATACACATAGTTTTTCAGTAAAAGCAATTACTGGTTTTGCTTTGTTTATGGTCAAGATCAGCAGTACTTAATAGCCTACCTAAATTATCAAAGATTCGATTTTTATGTAGTGTGAAATTATGGGAAAATCAAACCCTCCACCACAGCAGATGACTCCAGATTGCAATAAATACTCTGCACAAAGAATGCCACTATGTGTTCTTAATCCCTTCCTTTTACCTGCATAACACTTCCTCAGAACCAGTGGGTTTTGTAGAAAAAAGGCAGAAAACAGTGCGGACAGCCGTGGTCCCTCACCCCTGCAGTGACTGCTGCGGCGGGGGACATTGGGGTGATACTGGTTGATATTGCTGGAAGTGATGAACCCCGCTGCCTTCACCAGCATCTGGTAAGGGTGTGTACTGTCATGGGTAGGGCTAAATGTCGTGCCAAATGGCGTTTGCTTCTGCCAGTGTCAAAGGGTTTGGTTTTCTGTGGTTCTGGTTGTAAAGCTCGGGTCTGACATGGCTGGGTGACACTGGCTGCAGTGTGTCGTGGCTGCACGTTCAGCTCCTTGGCTGGGGGGTTGTGCCAGGTACAGAGGACTCAGAAGGCAGCCTGGCCCAAAGCACTGTCTCAGCAGCACAGTAGTTTCTGGTTTTGCAGCTCAGAGGCTGTGAGATGGTACAGTGCTGCACTTCACCACAGCCCTTCACCACTTCACCAGCGCAGCAGCTCCGGTAAAACCGTGCGAGCTGAAGAGCCCACCAGGTTTTCTGACGCTCCGTCCTGCGCCCGGAGAGCTCTGGCAGGCAGGAGCGGCAGGCTCCGGGGCTTCATGGGTCCTTGGTGGCAATTTCTGAGTGGTAAAAATCAGGTTTCTGTTGGAATAAGAACTCTGAAGTGAGATTACCTGTGATGGTGTGCACTCTTACTTAGTGATAAATACACCATGATTTTTATATTCAGTGACATATGGTTACTTAAAGGCCTCCGGATTGCTAGAGAAAACTAATTTAATTGAAGTAAAACGTGAAAATACAGGGCAGAATCAAATACTACTTTAGAACGCAATTTTGTATATTCAGCTGATATTATTCTAGCAGGGGTTTTATTTTTAACTGTATGATTATGGATTTTTATAGCATCACGTCAACATAAAGGGCTTTTCTTCACAGCAAGAGCAGAACAGAGGAAGTCCAAGTAAATGAGATCCAATGTCCTTCAAGGAGGCAGTGGTAAACATGTTCTCAAAGATGGAAAAGTTCAAATATAAACTAACTATGCTTACTGTGGGGAGAGAAAAGACTGCATTGATTATATTTGAGAAGACAGCTGGTTGAAGATCAAAATCAGTATCGTTATCCCCAAAGTCTGCCACAGTGATATTTCAGAAACCCATTCAAACCTCATGTGGCACAGACAGACAAAAATAAATCTGGTAGTGATAACTCAGTGTCCTGTTCTGTGGTATCTGTTTAATGTCAGACAGCAGAAGCCCTTCAGATCCGTTCAGAGCCACAGCAGGAAAAGAAAAAAGGTGAGGGGAAAAGAAAGGACACCGTTTGAAGGGAGATAGTTCCACAAAAGCTAATAATGAAAATGGCTGTAGTTGTGCAAGGGGAGCTCCTAGGCGGGCAGGGTGCTTGCCTGGGCTTGGGGATCTGTGCAGGATTCTCCCTGCCTGGCTGCCACGGGGAGCCAAAGGAGCCTCTCTCCCTCCTCCATTAGCACTGTCTGTGGCTTGGTGTCCTTAGGAGCTTCAGATAAAATTAGTACGGAGGCGTGAGTCCTGTGTTTGAAGCTACACTTGTTTTTCAGCTAATTGTCATCCTGCTAATGAACACCAAATAGCTTTGCTCATAATAACAATACTTCAGCATCATGCTCTCAGTGTCAGCTGGAGTAAACCTTTAAAACAGCCTGTTTTAAGAGGATTAGGAAAAGGAGTGTTAGATCTAACCAAGTGGTAGAAATGCCATGGGCTAAAAACATTAATTAGACTTAGTTAAAGGTTTCAGTAATGCAACTAAAGGTAGTTACAAAGCACATGCTCTGCTTTTGATGGTGCGTGTATTCTCTAAGTGGCCTCATCTCAATGTCTGTTGTACAGCCCGTGTATCTGGAGGCAGAGGAGCAGGGAGGAAGGGAATGGATTTCTCTGTTTAAAACTGAACCAACATGTCTCTCTCTCACCCTCATGCTGAAGCACGCACTGTTGCTGTGGCTGAACAGAGTTGAAAATCTAACAGATATTCCTTACCTTTTCATGGTTCAGCGTGTACTAATTAGGCTTGTACTGGGCTTCAGCTGCTTTAGCAGAGAAATGTCCACACCTGATCACCTTAGTGATCAGTGCTGTTTGGTGCTGTTGGTGTCGGTGGTCATGGACCCATCAGAGACCAGTTGCCCTGTACTCAGGTGCAGAGCAGCTTCACTCCACACCTCTGCTGTTGTATTTACAGGCAAATGCAGGTGACTTCTGTTTCCAGCCACTTGCATTCAAGCTGCTTTCCCATGCAATTTGCTGAATTAGAAGTATGTTAGTAAGAGTGTAACAGATCCTATCCAGCCTCCAAGGTTAGCAGTTAGACTTGAAAAAATAGTACTGCATATTTTTTAAAAAAAAATAATAATCGCAAATACAGTCTGCTTTAGTATTGCTACAGGTTATTTCATTCTAAGGCAGTTTTTTAAGGAAACAGCTTTTGCTTTCTCATTTTTTGAGGATGAATTGCTACAGTAGCTCCCAGGGCCATTTATTCAATAGATCACTAATAAATAAGTTGCTGCTATTTGGCTTCTCTTTCTTGTTCTGACTCATTTTAGCTTCTGGACATGCAGCTCCATCCTGCCAATATTTTATGACCAGTTTTTCTATTATTCTTTTTCAACGTATTGTGCAAGTGGTTCTGTGAGCACTAGAACTAATGAAGTCTGTTTTTCTAGGGCTTTGTATTTCATGCACAATTGACTTTCATGTCAAGGAAGGCGTAGGATCCCACTGAAGCTTTTCCTGAAGTTGGTACGTTTATATTGGCTGTCTCCTGCATGCCTTCTCTAGGAGTCCGTAAGCCAAAGGCTCACTAATCCTTTGGCATGCAGACAGCATGCTGAGGGTCCCTCTCCTCATCCTGGCCTGCTCTTCCTTGTTTCATGAGACTGGTAGGAGCTGTGTTACTACCCATCTCATTCCGCCTCTCTGTTAGTGTTGGTCTGAATCCACCAGCACATTCCAGCTCCATCCCAGAGGATGGGCCAGCATAGATAGGAAACCATGCGCTCCCCCCTCCCCCCCCCCCCCTTTTTTTTTTTCTTTTTCTTCATTTTCACTTCTTCAATCCACTTGCACAGATTTCCACGTGCACATACAGGGTTCTGTGACACTTCATCTCGTGTGAGAGACACTGCAGACACATTGCACGCTGTCAGCTGTGTGAGACTGCACACAAAAAACCTTACCAGGGATCATCAAAGCCTGTGTCACAAATTGAACAGCTGCAGAGACCTTAAATGACTTCTTCCCTGTTGTCAGCACCACAAAGCAGCACTGATTTGTATCACTGTAGGATGCTGATTAAAGGAATTGGAAGCAGGAGCAAGTTTGCAGATTCCAGGGGTTTCCTTCCCCAAGCATTTATAACGAAGGGCAGGGAGGTGGTCCAAGGAGCATAGCATGTTAATTTCATTAATTGAAAGGGAGACTGAAGACTGGGGGTGTGTTTCATCTCACCTCAGCGGAGGCCTTCAGGTGTCTAATCTAAGCAATTGCCTACAAGTCAGTGAAAAGAGACATCTCTCCGTTGCTGGTAGAACTACCATTAGGTGCCGAAGGAGGACTTGGGCAGGTGGAGATCGTGCAGAGCAATTCCTCTGTTTGTTACGTGCGAGAGCAATAACGGCAAAAGATCAAGACAGCAATGTCAGATGCTTCAAAGCCTGAAGTTTTGTTTATCTGTTGTATGAAATGGGGGTGGGGGGCTGTGTGTGTGTGTCTCTCTTGTCTTTGACTTACTGATAGTGGCACACAAATGCCATCCCTTCCTGATAGTCCTTACTCTTTTCTGTGTGAAGAAGCCAGTGCTGTGAGCCCTTGAGTGTACCAGAGGGACACAGGGAGCCCCTAATGAAGTACTATTGGCCTTTACCTCGTTAATGAGGAGTTGAGCTGCTTTTCTCCTCTGTAAAGAGAGTGGAACAGCATAAACAGAAAGTTGCCAAGCATATAGTTGAAATGGGAATTAAAAGTGTAGGAAATCAGCTACATAAGTCGTTGGTTATATGCAGCGGTTAAATGGTGTAAATGGGGATTTCAGGAAAGGTACTGTGAGAGCATGCTCAGTCAGGGGGTTGGTCCTCCACAGCCCCTCCGGCTGGCAGCTTCCACATCCACGGTGTCCTAGGGCTAGGAGCAGCTCTTCAGCTCCCTCAAACATTGGGACGGGTCTGTCGGTTTGCTTTGTCCTATCTAAACTGCACAGAAAGTACTTATGTCCTTTTGAAAAGCTCACACAACCCAAAATTGGTTCCTCCGGACACAAATTGGCTCACTCGGATGAAATACTCTGGGGAATGTACATCACTTGACCACTAGTATTTTTTCCTAAGCACACCAGAAATTTATATGACTTGTTTTACAGTCAGCAAGTTAAAAGCAGGCTTCAGCTGAAACAGCTGGGTGGGCCATTGATCTGAACCCAAGATAGGGCATCCTAAGAGAATCAGAGTTGAATTGTCAAATTACACCCTACCACAACAGGCATGGAAAAGTCAATATGTATGATAGGTTCTTCTTACCAGACAGCCCTAATGAGGGTGCTGCTCAGGTTGTCTTGTTATCTGTTGCCTCTGCCCAGGGCTGACAGTAAGCTGCGTGTATTATCATCATTGCAGTGATAGTATAAGACTCGGATTCCCTTGCGTGCAGAGGAGACTTTCAGCTCTCCCTCACCAGTGTGTTTGTAAAGAAAAGGCTGCATCTGTGTCATCTGGACAAGATGTCTGTTAATGAGTTGGGTTATGGCGTGGTCTGCTTCACCCGGGCTGAGCTCTTGTACAGAAGGCATGTCTGTCTGCTTATCATCATCTAGCAGTGTATCACATGGCTTTGCAGTAACAGGAGATACATAAGTTGCTATCCCAGTTCAGCTAATCACTCAGTTTCCAAATTATGGAAGATCTTTGGGGATACATTTAAGCGCAAGGTCACACACGATGTGCATTAAGGAGAGGGTTCTGGTTCAGGGGTACAGTTGCCAGAAAGAAGAGCGTGTCCCAGCCCCAGGTCCTGGTTGTAGCAGGCTGTGGGGTGCCTCATCCCTGGTGAGCGGAGGAGGACCCAGAGGTGGCTCTGGGGAGCAGTCCACGGCCAGGACAGTGTGGGTTTGCTGCGTTTTGGTGAGTCTGTGTTCTGAGTCTAGCGACCAGTTTCTTAACTTTCTTTTCCCAGACGAGTAAAATTGGCTTTGATTCTTACCTCAGTCGTGATAGCATCCCAGGGTAATTAGGGTAATGGCAATTAGTGAGGTGCACACTTGCTTAGAGAGTCAGCACCGAAGTCATCTGATGTGCCTTCTGCCCCATTAGTGTTTTGTGGTTCCTCTGCTACCCTGGACATCTTATTCATTGTGTTTCATGTCCACCAAATGGACTTTCCTTTTCCTGATTTGACCATCTTTTGAGTCTATTTTAGTCTTCAGCATCCAGGACATTTTGTAACAGGGGTGGGGTTTTCCATAACTCAGCTCTCTAGAATAGTATTTCCTTATGTCTGTATGTCCTATATCTTCTGCCAGATCTGAGATTTCTCTGATTGTCCCCAACTGTTTGTGATAAGAGAAGAAGGTGAATGACAGCTGCTTGTCAACATCTCTGTGCATCCTCATAAATGCATACTCAATGCATTAAATTATCTAGCTGTTTAATGAGGATTTCATTCCAAATTCATGGGATGACATTTTAAAGAGTTCAGAATTTATTACTTGTATCCAGTTCATTGGTGCAATGTACTTGGATAAAATCTGACAGAAAAGAAAAAAAAAGAAAGTTTTAAGTTTGGTAAAGGGGAGCAAGCACATGTTTAACAGGTATCTGTTTCTCCCATCCTTCTAACTTGGACCTGAGCCAGAGATGCTTCAAAAGCAGCAGAAACCCCAACTCAGGCAGGAGGAGAGTGCCAGCATCTGAGGGTAACCAAAGCCTTTATTTAGTTGTTTTAAATGAATTTTTAAGAAGAAGGAGCACGTGTAGTTTCCTCTCTTTATTTTCTAAGCATAGCTGCAGTCAGAGTGCAGTTAGCATTCCGGTTCTCAGCTAATATTTTCTTTAACATGCATTTTTGATCTCTGTTCTGTAAGCATGATGACAGCCCATGGCGGATGCAGATGTTTTCAGTCATTGATGTATCCAGCTGATAGTCCTGAGAGGCACAAGGTGCCCAAACACGTTGTCTTTTAAGGTTTTTAAATGCTTGCAAATTCTAAGGCTATTTATGTTTGATTCATATAAATTACAAATACATGTATTATACATACATCTTAAAATGGAATTAGTAAGGATGGCAGACAAGGGACATTTCTCAACTTCTTGCAGGCTCTCCCAAGCCTTCAGAATTGTATTTCCTCCCGATGAGGTTCTGATGAGGTTTAAATGTCTACAGATACTGTGGAGGAGGTGTCTGGTGGTCTGTAGGTCAGCCCCGCTGAGGGAGGCATGCTTGATTGGGAGGGGTGGGACATCCCGAGCAGATATTAGTTTCTGCTTTGCTTTACTTTGGTCCCTTAAATAAAGACTACATTGTGTTCAGGGCTGTTCAGGTTTGCAGTGCTTGCACAAAATGAAGATGCCACATGGGCCAGTGAAGATGCTGATGTCCTCTGTCTGCCCTGTTCATATAGAGTGAAGGTGGAGGGTGCAGAAGTGACGTTAGCCACGTATTTATAGATTGCTGGTGCGTTATGCACCACTATCAGGTGTAGCCTATGTGGCTAGCCACAGGGATTAAGCTGAATTGTTGGACTGGGAATGTTGGTTTAAGTGCCATCAGATGGGAGGGGAACTAAAGTTTGCTACTGGATTTGTTACTGTGTGTGTAATATCTGTCGTGGAACATTAATTCCTTTTACTTTACAATTGAGAAAATTTGCTTCTTTTGAAGCAGGCACCTAAAATTTGGGAAGAGGACGCACTTCTCTGTTGTCTGGGGAAAGAAGTACCATGTGGTTATACCTAGTATATTGCTCATTCATTGAAGGGCTGAAGGGATGCTGTGTTACCCACCATCCTTCTGACTTTTCCTTCTGAAAATGTGTTCTAATGTCTTAATATTACTTTAGGGTAGCTGTATATAATATATCCATATTTCAGCTATATTAAAATAGCAATTGATATTAATTTGCCTATTATTCAAGTAACAGACATGCATGTTATTGAATACATGTACATTCTTTCCATATCCAGCTGCCAGATACGCATACATATTGCATACTTCGAGTTGCCTGTTTAACAGTAGCTGTCTTCTCTCATCTTTACCTATTTCTCTTTTTCATACTGGTTTCATGGCTGGGAATGTCATAAGCAAATTATTTTTACAGAGACAAGTTCTTTTCTAATGGCATTGAAAGAGGGAAAACTAGAGATTAAGAGCTTTATACAGACTTAGATAAACTCCTGCAATAATAACAGGGGAACTTTGCCTGTCTAGAATATTATCCCCACAGCTGGTGATTTCTGTCCTCCTTGTTTCTTTGGGAAAGCCCAGATGTCAAATACTAAAGATACTTAGATATCCAAGGACCATGTGTCTTAGATACTCTATACTCCAAAAATGCGATGGCAAGCATAGATTCAAGTGATTAACCCAACAATAAATAGTTTGTCTAGAGGCCATTTTGAGCAGAGGGCAACACTAATGAAAAAGATAAAAAACGAAAGTCAGTTCTGTCCCACTGCCACAGTATGAAGCCTACATTCTGTGTAGGCTTTTGAAAACTTAAACAAGAAGTTTTGATCTTGAAAACTATGCAGTGAGGGTGCTTGAGTGTGTAAGTCCCTCTTTGAACATGGGAAGTGTCAAAGATAGGCACAAACTACAGGTTTTTTTCCTCGTGCTTTTTGCAGACACAATGAAATGCATTTAGTTCTAAAGAGATAATCATTCACTGATGTTTTTCTCAATTAAAATGTTACTGCAGAGAGCCTGACTTAGTGACAAATTGGTTCATGATAATGGTATCTTTTATAAGTAAGGGAGAAGTCAGAAGATGTGTGTTGAAAGCTATAAAGGCTTAATTATTTTCAACCTTCAGCAGCGTGTATTTGAGGCGAGGGAGGGAGGCGGAGATGTTTTGCTCTGGCAGGTGAACGTGTGAAGTCGCAGCTGTCTGGTACTTGCTGAAAGGAGCAGAAAGTCAAACCCAACCTCAGTGAGGCTGATCAGGAAGGTGTTGCTGGAAACGTGACAACAACCTGCACAGGCATCTCCTGAGCAGATCCTTTGCTCCTCTCATTCATGCCATGTCTCTGCAGTTCGTACCAGCCCGGTACATGGGCATGCAGCTGGGGTGTCAGGAGGTTATCTTGGCTGTCTCCCTTTTATCTGCAGCTGGGAGAGCACATTTCTGCATAACTGACAGTTTATTTCAGCTGCAGGAAAGGAACGCTTTTCTTTCTGGAGTGAAAAATACATCTGCTGTATAGGTATGCACTGTGCATTTATCCAGGGTGTATATCGCACCTTTTAAAACTGCCAGCAACCCTCAGTATTGAGTTTATTTTAGTGTTAGAGAAATCAAGCCCTTCAGGTCTTACTGAATAAACCTGGAAAGGAACAGGCAGTATTAGCAATTACTTTTACTGCCTTTCATGTTCCTGTCAGTGATAGCTATGATGCTTGTTGCTTTGCCTTTACGTGCTGGCTTTCTTAGAGGAAAAAAATGAGAATGGAATTGATCTCACATTTCATTTATCCAAAAGTTCAGCCTACTCTAGCTTAGTTATTGCAGCTCCTACTACAGTCTGTAGAGAGAGATGAGCGGTCCTAAAGAAGAGCTCAGCTCATGCTAAATAGGGAGGTGCCTTTTCTTCCTTAAGTGAGGACTAAGCCACCAGATCAGACTTGACTCCTGTTTGATGAATCACACTCACACGCCTTCCCAGTCCTTATCTCGCAGAGAGGTTGTGGTGAAATCTGTTTGATAAGAGCCTGCTGAGGCAATACTTGCAGTTCATCATTTGCTGCAAGTCTGTAGTTGTAGCATGAATATATTTAGAGGGAGCCATGATTAAAACCCCTTGCCAGCTCAGATCCCAGGAACACGCGTAGGGAAAAATAATCTTAAGATTCGCATCTCTTGTATTTGCTTATCCCACCCTGGATGCAAACAGACTGAACCCCATCTGCAAGGGCTTTCAGCCTACGGCAGGTTTCCTTGCAGCACAGCCCTTTGTTCTCCACCAGGAGCACAAGGCTGGAGCACAAGGCTCCTCAGCATGGACCATAGGACCTTGGACCACAAGAGTCACTTCTCAGCTTGATACACCGGCAAAAGGAGCCTGTGCTGAGGAGAAAAAGGGTAATGCCAGAGAAAATGAAAGAACACAGTGACTTTATAGATAAGACTCTTCACCTTAGCAAAGACGTGGAGGTACGATAGAGGTCTGTGAAACGCCTGGAGGTGGCAAATGAGGAGTGAGTATTCTGTATTTCTTGCACTAGAAGGTTTATGCCGGTTGTACTGTAGAGATTTAAAACCAGTGAAGTACTTTTCCCCAGAAAATATAACTAAATGTGGGGCTTATTGCAATAGCTTCGTAGCATACATAAGCTGTAAAAGGGTCTGACAAGTCCACAGAAGCCAGTGACCAGCAGTGAGTCTTAAATGTTGAGGCCTGGCCAGGAAACCTTTTAGTGGATGGGTTTTGAGGGGTAGGATCATCCCTTGTCCTGTTGTCAGTGCCTTTCCAAAGTATGCAGTATTGCCGTTCCTCTAGGGTTGCATGCTTGCCGGTAACTCCAGACTATATTGCTTTGGTATGACCCAGTATAGCCTCATATGTAAATATTCAGAGTATCCAGAGAAGACACACATTTCGGTGGCTTGTTGCTCCGTGTTGGTCTATAGGCTTCCATCAGAAAAAGGTTTTGAGAGAAGTGCAGGGAACAGGGTTGAAATATGATGGAGGCCCAAATTTGAGAAAACCACGTGAAATACCTAGCCTACATGCAGCGTGTCTTCCAGTCTCATAGGTGGACACAAAGCCACAGTCGCGTACAACTGTTGAATATTCCCAGCCGTGCATGTGCAAGGGGCCATCTGACTGCGTGCATCGCTGGAGGCCGTTTGACCTTGTCATTGTGCACGCAAACCTTGGCACACCTTAATAGCTGAGTGCTGCTCCGTCATTTCAACCTTTGGAGCATGGTTGCACACACAGCACGCGTGTGCTCCCACGTGTGCAGCCCAGAGCAGCTGCCGTCCGCCCGCACCCCGCGCGCCCTCCTCCTGCCCCCGGCATTGCACTGCAGCAAGCTTCCTAACATGGAAATTTCAAGCCTGAACAATAGGGGACCTATCAGTCAAATGGCATGGATGTCAGCTGCATTACATTTCGTGGCATTTAATATCCCAGGGTCTGCGAGGGTGTTGCGTGGTGCCTGGAATCACTTTCCGAGCAGGTGCGTGCCACTTGCTCCTGCTCCCTCCTTGCCATTTTCCGCCAGGCAGAAGGGAATACCGCAGCAAGCTCGGGTGCTTCAGCATGGGGATGCTGACTCCTGGTAACGCTGCAGCATACACACGGGCTTTGCATATATGTCCTGCCAGTCATATAGACTAATTAGTCTGCTTTGCCCCCAGCCCCAAATGACTCTTGTCTTTGCAATGTTGTTGTATGAACTTGAATTCAGGGGTGTCTCAAGGTTTGCCCAGATCTGTTTCCAAGGAACATTAGGAAGGTAATGCTGCATGCATCAGGATCATCAAAGCCTGAAGTGCTTTCTTCACTAGCCATGTTTCGGAGAGAGCTGGGGCTGGGGAGAGTCGTGGTAGCTGTACTTATGACACCCAGGCTTGTCGCTGTCACCTTGGGTAGCTTTCCTTGGACCCTCAGTAGTTGTATGGTGCTCACCAGGAGGACAAGCAGAATATCCAGCTTCCTGCTGTTCCTTGAGTGAGGATCACCTCTACCCTCTGGGTAACTTTCCTGCCAGGGAACGTCCTCCACTCCCTTATTCTGATATCTAGATCCAGTCCTGCTTGCCTTAGATAAAAGCAAACTACCCTGGAAAACTGTAGAAACAAAGGAGGGAGAATATGCAGAAGAAAAACTAAGTGCAAATACTTACATCTCTCTGCCATTCAAAACAGTGTCAAATGGGCACAATGCTTGTATTATAAAGTATGAAAATGTTATCCAAGTCCTGGCAGAAAAAGTGCACTTTGAAGTGTCTGGAGGTGCTTCCTCCTGGGGCCTCTCACTAGCAGAGCCATATTCCAAAATGTATTTTCATGCAATGGCAAGTTTCTTTTGCAGGAAGACATTCTTGTTTTCTCAAAAAAAGCTCTTTTTTTCCCTAACAAAATAAACAAGCTGTCTGCTGTATATCCCAGTCTAAAACCAGTTTAAGATAGACCCATCTTTTGCTCTTACCCAAAGCCAGCTATTGTACAGATGAGGTCAAATCCTATATAACTACCTACTTTCACTGTTGCTCATGGTGTGTCTGTTCTGTCAACTAGTCTCATCTCAGGAGACTTCAAAGACATTTGGATCTGTGCCTTGAGTCGTTAATTAAGCTGAAGAAGATGGCAAGTAGTAAAGGAATTATCAGGTGAACTAGCAAAGGGGGAGGCAGCAATACAGTGTGTTGAAAGAAGAGCTCCTGGGCTAGAGGGAGGTCCCAGTTGTGGTTCTCAAAGACAGTCCTAGACCACAGCCTGGATAACAGCTCCATTAAAGACCAGCACAAATTATGAGAAATGCATTCATGAGATTAATTGATGACACAGTGCTGGGAAAGGCTGTCACTGTTGAAGAGGATGGTGGATAACGGTAATGACAAAAATAATAGAAATAGGGTAAAATTCAATATTCCAGAGTGAGAGATACAGCTGGGAACTAATTGGTTGGAAAAAGCAAAGGGGAGAGATGGGAATGTACCAGTTGGTGGCGGAAAGTCTGTGAAATGCTAATGTGATGCATTCCTAAAAAAGTTAAGTGCAGTCCTTGTAGTATTAACAGTGTTATTTCCACTGAAGAAAAGGAAATGGTCTTTGTAGTTCTGACCACCCACAGTTAAGAAAAATTAATGCCAATCAGAAGAGGTGAAGAGAAGAGTTATTGGAACGATCAAGAGGACTGGAGAGAGTCTATCAGGTGCGAAGAGAGGAAAGTACCTTTGTTTGTGTAGCAAAGCAGCATGGATGGTGAGAAAAGGTGGGGCTTTGTGTATAAACATCTCAGAGAGCCAACACTAAGAAACAAAAACAACTATTGAAACTGTAGGACCACATTGGCAAAGCCCAAGTGGATAAAGAATGAACTTAGACCAGAAATGAAGAAAAGGAGTCCACCCATCTGAGGAGGTGTTCTGGACTAGCCTTCTGTAGGAATGAGGGCAAAATCTCTAACCTCTCTTGTGCTGGGCACTGAGCAGGTTTTGGGGAGAGCACAAAATCGATGATTGCGTGGAAGAGCTGGCACTTGTCTCATTGACCCACAACATCTCTTCAGTCCTATGTTCCTATGCTGTTATCACACATACCCAGGACACAGTGTGCAGAGGAGAGATCAGTGAAGTGGCTCTTTGGAGAGAATTCTAGAAGTTTTGAAGTTGTGTTCCCTGAAAGCATGTTGATTCTTGCATCCTGGCACATTTGTTCACACCGTTTGTCCTTTGGCTTCTAGGCAGAAGCTGATTTTATCTCCATTTATTTGGGCTTTTGCAATCTGAGTCTTGGTTTGTCATGATGCCTCTTAGGTCACAGCCACCGAGCAGGGGCAATGCGTAGCGTGGGAGGGATGTTGTAGATGATCCAGAATACAGCAGGGAGGGACTGCGTTCTCCAGGGTGGGTCAGGACTGAGGAAACATTTAGACCAGAGCAGCTGTTTCACACAAATATGAAACTGCGAGGAGAGAGGTAAACCCCTAGGACAGTGCTATCAGGATTGCTACGTGCAGAGCCATTTGTACATGGGGCCTTAGTGCTTTGGTCTCACTGTGTTTTTTTCCTTTGGCAGCACCCAGCTAGCGTACAAACCAGAGCATATTGCTGCTGTTGTATTGCTATTAGCTCTTCAGCACAGCCATGGGTAGTACTTAAATTAATAATGAGTAGTAACAATTTTATAAATAAAATATCATCGTACTTGCTGAAGTGAATAAAATAGACATGAATGCATTAGATGTGGATTTTAATGGCTTATATCTGTTGCTGAATTATTCTTTTCTAATAGTAGTTTGACTGCAAGGACAGCATTAAAACCAACTGGAGAAGCAAATTGGTATTGGGATGTGCAGCAGTGTATTAAGTAGAAACTCAGCCCAGGAAAATACTGTGCCTCAGACTGACCGGGCTGGCACGGACAGGGAGCTCTGCTCTAGCAGACATCCCCATCCTGTTTCTTTCCCTGCTTTTACTGGTGTTCAGGACACCACAGAGTCAGCTTATTTTTGTCTCCTGTTCTTAGTCCAGTCTTCTTGAAACAGAGTAGCAGTGGTAAGTGAACGTATTTGGCTTTGCCTCCCTCCAGAGCTGCAGAGATGCTGTGTGGCTCTGGCCCTGCTGGGATTCCACCACAGGCTCGTGCGCTTGCTCAGACTTGAGAAACTACAAGATAGGATTTGCTATTTCTTCCTCACATTTCTGCCCTCACCTCCGGCTGTCCTGGCAGTTTATGGCTGCACTGCAAAGCCCTGGGACCACAAACCTAGCTTGCCATGCAAAGCTGTCCATCCAGCAGAAGGGTTTTCATCTTGCCCCATTGCTGAAAAGCTTTGTAGCATTTGCAGAACACCACCTCTATAGCTGTGGAGCACTGCTGCGCCACATGGTTGCAGCATAAGTCATTAGGAGCATTAGGACATCCTGCAGGGACTACTCAAGGCTTTTCAGAAGCATAAGCAAAATTGAATTTTGCTGTCCTGGGGTGGAGCAGTCTGCTCTTGTGTTAAGAAAGGATGAAGTAGGGGAGAGCTTGGAGCTGGAAGGTAGAAGCAGGGCAGAGCCTGCGTGCTGCTTCTGCTGCTCCAAGGGAAAGTGAAGGGTTGGAGGTATCGCCAGCTTCCTCCCTCCCGGAGCCCTGCACCCTGATGCCTTTCTCCTCCTGTTGTGACTGACTTCCAGATGTAGGTAGAGGTTGTTGCCCAGAGTGTGCACCAAATCCAATGCTAAACCTGCCTTTAGGAACAGATTACTTCTTAAAATCTGATTTTGGAATTAATGGCATCATCTGAGCAATGTGTTTTCCTTCTTCATCTCCTCCAATCTGGTACTGCTCTTTCCAGTTGTGCTTAAGACTTTTTGTACTGCGGGTTTCTGCTTAAGGCTTTAATAATATTCAGATAGAAAATAATTCAGTCACCTTTCTCCAATTCTCATATTTTTTCTAGTATGCCTCTAGAATTTGATGAGCTTTGAAGAAAGGCTGATTTGCTGCATGCCCAAAGAGCAAGTGGATGTTCTTCCTTCGGTGACCTCTTCATTCCCTCCTACATCCATTTCCATTCCATCATTATATTAGTTGAATAAACCCCAGTGTATTCCAGATGTTGAGTGATCAAATAGTATAAAAGAGCTTGGATAAAGTACTTGGTGCTGGGGGGGTGAGGAAGGGGGAACTCAGAACTTTCCATCTTCAGAGAGCAACTGCCAGTCCCTGCCTTGCTGTTCACAGCTTCCCAATTTGAATCCAGAGTTGTGAAAACATGGAAACTGTGAAAATATGAGCTGCAAGCACTGGGAAGCTGTGAAGCAGGGGAATAGGTGGGGATTTACAATCAATCTTGAATGCAAAGGTTATAGATTCTGGTTGAAAACTTAATTCTCTGAGAAGTTTTTGTCACTGTACCAGTGAGAGAACAGCAGCCAAGGTTGCAGAATTACCTCAGTTGTAAAAACCTTTCATTTCTTTGCTCATAACTTTCTGGCATTTTTGTATTTGAGGCAGAGGTTTTTCACACCTAGCCTCTGCCAAAAGGCAAATTTCATTTGAGCAAAGCCAGTTGTCTTGTTTCTGAGCCTGGGAGTGAGAGGCAATAATAATAAGGGTAATAATAATAATAAAGAAAGACTCCCATTTAATTTTTTAATTTGAATACTTCTGCAGCAAGAGTGTGAAAGGGGATGTTTCACGTAGGAACAGCCTTGAGTGAGGAGCTGTGCCCAGGGATAATAGAGCTGGATTATTCTGAATTACTGGCATTAGAAAATAACCTGCTGGGCTTTGCAGTGTTGCGAAGCCCTTAGCCGGCAGTGGTGAGGACGGACTCACCTGTTCAGTGGCTCTTTGAGAAAACTTTTTGAAAGAGGGAAAGCCAGCCATGGATTTAGCAGGTGACTCATAAAAAGATATCTCTGGTTAGTACACCTTCAACTGTAAAATTTCTGAGGCTGGCAGAAGCTGAGAGCATCCGTGGTTTTTCAGCGTGGGTCCAGAAAATATATAACTGCTTGCTTGTGACTCAGAGTGGAACCGAATACATCATTTCAGAGGGAAGCTGGCCCTCTGCAGAGCCACCGCAGCTGTTTGCATGCCTGCTGCTAGGGATGGGAGTGCAGTGGTGACTCCTGGAGCCGAAAGGGCATTACAGCTCCAGCACTGGCTCTTTGTGAGCCCTTTCCCTCTATCCCTGCCAATCCCAAGACTAATGAAGCCATGTACTACAGTGCATGAACACAGACTGAGCCTGTTGCTGGTGGCCTGGAGCACGTGGCATCAGCAGAGCTCAGGAGCCTGGGGGATGTGTCCAGGATGTGACCTGGATGAAGCTGACTCCATGTGCTCGTGTCCTGCCTGAGCTAATCACTCTAATCATCCTTTGGGAGCCAGGGCAGACCCAGCAGTGGTGGACCAAGTGAGACTTAATAAATCCAAATGGACCCGCTGGGTGGGTTTTTTTAGGTTCTTACAGAAATAGTGGGACAGCTGTGTTATTAGAGGTTTCCAACCACCCAGGTTACCTAAGGGTCCCCCAGCCACCATGCCTGCAGATATGCATGGGGTGCTTCCCCTAGAATAAATATTTGCTTCTACCTGAATTCAAGAAGGACAGGTGCCTGAACAAGTTGCTTTATCCCCAGGCCCTGCATATCTTTAATCTATGACACATGTCGAAATACGTTAAAATGTTGGATATTAGTAGGCAAAAAGTGTTGGGGAGAAGATGCAGCGTTAATTGGAGGTACCTGTGCTAAGTGTACAAGCGATGCAGGCTGAGATCACACCAAGGACCAGGGCAGTTAGCACAAGCTTCTCTGCATCCCTCTTGACAAACCCCGCTTCTTAGTGCCTTCTAATGCTGCAAAATGGGCATTTAAATTCCCTGCCAGGTCAGCCATTCATCACAAACACATTTAGTCTTAATTGCTAATTAATTTTCCCGAGATAATGTAGATATATTTTTTTCTCAGTGTGTGACATCTAGAAGAACTTTCTGAGAACCAACCACAAACAAGTTGACTGTAATTGGTGTTCTCTCATTTAGGTAAGAAGTAACAGTTCATCAACTCTTAATTAGCTTGGACTTTTTCGAGAGCAATTTCCATTTTTTTTGACAGGAAGATATACATCTTGTTGCTCCTGTAGCAATACAAAGAAAGTCATTTTACCCTGAAATGACAAATTGGGCTGTGTTTGTTGGTGTTTTCTTCCTCCTGATGGTGAGTGCCAAGCTGCATGTTGTACCTGGATTGCTGAGCAATTTATTCCGTTAGTGTCACTTGTCACAGAGAAAAGAACACTGATTATACAAGTAAGAGAGTTTGAGCTCAATTTAATTAAATTGTGAATGGGTAACCAGCACTTGGAGGGATACATTAAGATATTGAGCAGCTTTTAGGTATCTCATCAGCATCAGAGAAACTTTGTTATTTTGTGTCTGTTGTAGATGAATGCCATTTCTATTCATTGTACAGATAGGAGGGCTGTGGCAACAGAAAAATGAAGCCACCTCAGATTAATCAGACCTGTGATTCTGCCAGGACAAATTGTCTGCCTGGCA
Source organism: Ibycter americanus (assembly GCA_035590275.1). Classification (NCBI taxonomy): domain Eukaryota; kingdom Metazoa; phylum Chordata; class Aves; order Falconiformes; family Falconidae; genus Ibycter; species Ibycter americanus. Next base: position 5,012,137 of record JAVJGI010000003.1, on the reverse strand, counting down.
GTTATCTGCTTGGCTTGCGAGCCCAGGAGTGAGCCCCTTCAGGGGATGCTGCAGGGGAAGGTGACCATGTGTCCTGGTTTCAGCTGGGATAGAGTTAATTTTCTTCTTAGGAGCTGGTGCAGTGCTGTGTCTTGGATTTGGTGTGA
>JAVJGI010000003.1:4975269-5011590 GCA_035590275.1 Ibycter americanus | reverse complement strand
CCCTTGAGTTTTACATTCCTTTCCGATTCTCCTCCCCATCCCTCTGGGTGAGGGGGAGTGAGCGAGTGGCTGCGTGGTGCTTGGTTGCCGGCCGGGGTTACACCATGACACCGTGCAACAAGAAGTGGTGACGCTGCAGCAGGATCGGCCCCGAGTCGGCTCACAGCAGCGCCAGAGCGGGCGGGCTGGGAGCTCGTGACCCGGGCTGGCCCCGCCGTGATCGCCTGCTGGATGAGAAGCTCCCAAATAGTAAATCGCCCTCTTGCAGCCTCTCACCTGTTGGTGGAGTAGCCAAGATGCCCTAGCCGTGGGTGCACACAGCTGCTGCGCTGGGGACGGAGCCGTGGCTGTAGGAGGCGGAGGGCTCCGCAGAAGCAGAGCAGCCTGCGTGGAGGCTGGGGAGTCAGGATTACCAGGATGGGTGCTATGTATGTGCCAGTAACCCTTGCCAAGTTTTAATTACACGTTGTACAATTATTCAGTGTAGATGAGGCCTTTTGGTAAAAGGAACGCTCTCACCTGTGTTAGCCCCTGCAGTTCGTAGCGATAATTTTGTCACGAGAAAAATTGCCACGTGCTGCTGTCTTTGGGACTAGCGATGGCTGAACCGTTTGAGTGGCAGGAGATACAGAACCAAGGGAGTCCTCTGGGCTGGGATGAGAGGCCCTGGGCTTTGCAGAAAGCTTGTCCTGCCTTGGGAGAGACAAGCTTCTCCTTTCTGGCAGCTGGGGCAGGGGAGCAGGAGTTGGGACCCTGAGAGAGAGCAGGGACTGAATTGCGTTTTGTCTTGGGGTTCCACAGGAGAGGCTTTGATAAACTGGGTTAGGACAGTACATGCTGCAGGCATCTTTTCTTATTAAACTGAGGTCCTTTGCCAAAGTACTTTATGGGATCAGTTTCTGACTTTTTTCATAATAATGACCCCCATTACAAGGTAATTTTATAGGTGGCTTAGGTGCCCTGGCAGCACGCTTACACTGGTGTCTGTAGGAGGAAATCTGATTTTAATAGGGAAGATGGAGAATGCATGCAGGTCAGTCATTTGAGACAGAGGGATCCCAGTACAAATGTTTGGAGATACAAACCACCAACCAGATCAGGTTGAGTAAGAATAAATTTCTTAATTTCTTCCAAAAGTACACTTGAAAACCATGGTTCTAATTCAGCATTTTAGATAACATTTTTATTTTCTGCATAAGTGATTAAACCAAACTTCTGCTAAGACCTAGTTTGCTCACAGTCTTCTAAAGGCACTTAAATTTTAAACTGTTAAGCAGTACGATTGTGGCTGGAGGAAGCCAGGCTATTAATGCTCTGTGTCAGCTTGGTAAAATACAGGCAGTTTCAGTATTAAGAGCCTGTGGTGCGGATGCAGAGGGTCTTTTCACTTGCGTGATCCGCTTGTTGAGTTTTAGCTTCAATCAAACATGAGAAGCCAATGAGAGTTTATAAATATAGGAGAACTTGTATGGCCCTTCCAGTCTGTGGATATAAACAAGACCCATGGAAATGAGCTTTACTAGTTCTAAAATCTTAGAGGTCTTTAATTGTAGGCAGTGCTATTCCCTCAAAAAATACTTTGTTTAATAAAGCTTTCTACATGCAGTATGCACTTTTCAGAAGCTTTTCTTTCTTTTCTTATGTGCCTAGCACAGTGAAGTTAATTTACATACGTAAATACATGCTGTTTGATTTTAATTGAATAATGTTTCCCTCCAACTAGAGCTTATCATACATCACCAAAAACAAAAATAGTACTTTAGATTTAAAGAATAGTATAATCACGTTTGCTTCAAAAAGGCCCTAAAAAGTATAAATGTAATTGAAATTAAAATGATTATTTAAATCATTTTTCCTCTCACTGACTTAAATTATGATGAAAGTTGCTTATGTAAATCAATAAATTGAATCAGGCTGGTCCTGCTATGAGTTCCCCACTGTGCAGCCTCAGAGAGCCTGGATGTAGCTGGCACTCAAGAGGGTGGAAATACTTAAAAGATGTTGGTACGGGAGGAGTTGAACCTGTCATCTTTACCCTGCTGCATGTAGCAGGAGAGTCACGTTTCTGTCACTTCTACAACAACTGAACCTAGGGTGTAAAACCATTTAATTGTTTATACCTAAACAAAAGCAGCATGCACTTCCAAATAAGCAAATGGGATGAGAACCTCAAACATGGTGACGTTGGCCTCAGTTCAAAAACACTGGAGTACAACCCTGTCTTTAAATACATAAAAAGACGTGCCAGTTCTGTTGCAGCACGTGGGACTCTAGCATGTGCTGTAGGGGCTGTGCCTCAGAGCCAGGCTGGCTGCGATGACTCGGGCTGGTGGGGGCATCTCTGAAGGGTTGGCATTGTCACGGGTGGCAGCCCTGCTCCATCTCACCAGGGCTTTGGAATTAACACGTTGGAAAACAAGCAGCGAGGCAGGAAAGGCAGCTCAAACAAGTCACAGTGATCTCTCCAAAGGCAACTTCAAGTTGTGTAGTGGATCGTGGTGGTGTTGGGTCAGTGAGGATGACAGCTAGTCAGAGTAAAGCCACGTCCTCTTCAAGTAAATGTGCTGGCCCGAGGAAGAGCTCGTGCCTGCAGGGACCTTATCTTAGACCACTGTGCTTTGTGCTTCAGACATGTATGCTGTACTGGAGTCCTCCTGGCTTCCCCAAATCATCAGTGCCTCAGCCAGGAATGGCAGCGTTCCAAGCAAAAAAGGAAATTGAGGGGGTGGGGGGTTGGGGAGGGGGGGGTGGGCATGTACGTTCTGTTTTAAAGTTGAAGTTGCAGTCTTCTCCAGAAGAGCCCTCACTTTTGTGTGATGGTAAAAACAGGTGATGCTGGAGAAACTCCAATCTTTCGTGTGATGAAATGGAAGACTTCAGGTTGTCTTCTAGATGAAATCTTAGGTTACTTCTTTCTGGTGTGGATGCTAGTATTGATAGGCTAGACTGACTCTACCAGCAGTTGTTACAGGTCAGACCTCCACTGCCTGAGCAACATCCAGGCATCCTTGTGTGTTTGCATTTTCTAGTGATGTTTAACAAGTGTCAACTTCTGTGCCAGGGGCAGCTGGTTCTTGATTGAGAGTTGAGTGTCTTGTAAGGCATTGGCTGACAACTGTGGCAAGTTACGGTATATGTAGGCAATGCCAGTTGATGCGTTCTGTAAAGAAAACCTATGAGTAACACTATGGCACCTTAGGCACTCAGAGAAGAGCCTGAATTTTGGTTCTAGGTGAGGCTGCCAGAAGAGGTGGAGAGGCCCAGACCATGGTTCTCAGGCACTGGGGAGCTCCTCCTTCAGTCTTCTCAGCTAAGGGTCAAGACTGAGAGCTTGGGTAAGGTCAGTTGGAGGAAAAGCTCTGTTAGGGCCCTTTTATTTTCTCAGGGCATTTGGTTGTGCTGCCAAACAGCACAGCCCGTTGGATTCCTGCTTGTTCAGCTGATGCATCACAGTGTCCTTTTTCTTCTCTCTTCAGGTTATTTCCAGGATTTGTTGAACAAGTCAGAAAAGGCCCTTTATGATGCTTTTCCAAGCATGTACGGAGAATTGTACACGCAAAACATGAAGGTCTTCAAGGACTTGTACAGCGAGCTACGCCGCTATTACCGGGGCTCCAACATCAACTTGGAAGAGGCCCTCAATGAGTTCTGGACACGCTTGCTGGAGCGGCTCTTCAAGCTGATGAATCCCCAGTACCATATCACGGATGAGTACCTGGACTGCATGGTGAAACATGCAGAGCAGCACAGACCCTTCGGGGAAGTTCCCAGAGACCTGAAGGTGAAGGCAACCCGAGCCTTCATCGCGGCACGCTCCTACGCACAGGGCTTTCTTGTGGGCAGCGACGTGGTCAGAAAGGTCTCTCAGGTACGTGGGAGTTCTTCCTTCTCCTCCATCCTCAGATTGGCAGCACCCAGTCAACTGCTGCTGTCAGGGAGAAGAGGGTTTGTTTCTCCTTATGTTTTCATTACAAAGCGAGCAGATATTTTTCAGTTGTGTAAAACAAACTGCCTGAGGGTCACCCATTGGTGGAAGGGAGCAGCTAGCCTGGACTTCTACAGGCACTGACAGTGCAGAAACAGTGAGGTATAACTCACCGCAAATCAGTCTTACCTCATTTTAACCTATGCGGCAGAGCACCAAGGAGATGTCAGTCGCCCAGGTAGTGAAGCCATTCTGTTGCTTGCCTAGATTCCTCACGTTTCCCTGACATGCCTCTAAATCACGCTGCCTTATTTTCCTCCTTGATGGTGATGTGATGTAGGGTGTGCAGAGCTGACTTGCCACGAGTGTGCTGGGAATACACGCAGAGATGCGTTTCAGCAGTCGGTGATGGGATTGCTGTGGCTGCTTGCGTAGCCATGTATATTTGTACAGCTTCTGTGTACAGAGAGGGTGAGTTTGTAAAAGTGCATTGGGATCTTCAGGGATGAAAGGTGCTAGATAAATGTAAATTAACATGACTGAATCCAGGGTTTCAGGAGGAAGGAAACTGGCTGTATGCTGTACGGCAGAAGCAGCCTTTCAGAGCCAGAAAAAGGTGATTGTCCTGAAACAAGATATTCAGGCTTTTCAGACAGGTAACAAGGAGAAAAACCATACCAAAAAATTACTTGCATGCTGCATGTGGAGATGGCAATCAGCAGGTGTAAGAATCAGGGCACGATTAAACTGTGAATGTAAAAATACAGAATCACAATTAATTTCCTTGGAAGGTAATGCGTGGTAATACATAGTAGAGGACAGTGCTATTTGATGCAGCAAATCCAGACTTTGATCTCAGGAAGAAACATTAATGTGGTAACAGTGACAAATGCTTTAATTTATCAATGTGGGACTATGAAACTCTTCAGCTACCCAAAAGCCTTTGTACATCTCATTAGCATCATACTCTCCTGGCACTTAAGACAGATAAAAGAGGAGAATGATGTAATTTCAGGGGGACCAAAGTAAAATATTTGTCATAAATCCTCTGAAAGGCAGAGTTTTCCAGCTCGGTGTGCGTGATTCTGCCTGTAGCCGAGTTTGGTGGATAAAGCAGGTTGGCAGGGCAACTGCAGTCGTATCAGTGGAAGGGAAGGACCTGAGATACAGACGTGCAGTGGGTTTTTTCCTCACCTTCATGTAGGCTTCTGACCCATTGGTTTTTGATTCCAGGTCCCCCCTTTCTGAATTCTCCTCCCTCTGTTGGCATCGCTTATTAAACAGGATGTGGGGTACACGACAGTCACAGATCCTTCTCTTTCCTCTGCCTTCCCCCAGCCCGTTCCTCCAGGACAGAGGGTCTTCCAGGATGGTCCCAACCATTCATCTCTCTCACAAGAGCCCTCTGGGGGTTGGCAGTTAACCTGGCATGTCGTTGTTATAGCACAATCTGCATTAACTGGATCGGGAAACCTCAGCAAAGCCTCCGTGAGAGCTGATTTTATAGCAAAGGCCAAAACTGGCCCATTTCCCCTGTCTTCAGGAATGGGTTTAGTGCTTTAAGCAAGAGGGAGTGAGAAGGCTGAGGTGGGAAATCCATTTTATGGATGCCCTCGTAGCCCTCAGCTGTGTCTGAAATAAAAGGCCTGGTTTACCCACTGTCCTTTACCAGATGTGGATTTACATTAGCGCTAAACGGATGTGAAGTGCTGAGCTCGACCCACAACCGGTGCTTTGGTTTAAGTCATTTTTCATGTTGCTTTATAGTTACAACATTAGGAGAAAGTGTGTAAGACTTTTATTAAGATCAGAGACTGCGATTCGACTTCCTTGTCAGCTGGTAGCAGCAGTCTTTAAAAATAACTCTTTGAGCTGAAATTTCGTACAGAGCAGTGGTGCGTGTTTTGGTCAGGAAGTCTGAGAAAATCTATTTAAATGGACACTTAGAAATAAATTACCTAGCTTTGAGCTTCTGAAAAATTAGATTACTTCAGTTTTATTTATTTGCAAATCCCAGAAAAGCTACTGATTTCTATTAAAACACTCCTGGTTTCGGCTTCTCAGACATTTCCAGTTCAGTCTTTGTCACCTGTATCCTGTCACTGTTCCGGGTCCAGTGCAGAGTCCGCACTGCTGGGCGTTCCAGAGATACGGTGCTGTTTGTCAGTTTTTCTGGCTGTCTTAAAATGGGAAAGAGCCTGCCCTGGCAGAGCTACAGACAGGAATTTCCTGAGGTTTCTTTAATCCCTGCTGCCTCTCCGCTGTGCCCAAGGGGCGTTGCTTCCCCGTAGGAAGCCATGGCTTCAGGCAGCCCCTGGCCGGTGGCTGGTGGGCACGCAGGGGCCGGAATGGGAGCGGTGTGCTGGGAGCAGGCGCTCAGCACCCTGCTGGGGATAAATAGTTTGAGGGCAGCCAGGGAGAAAATGGCAAAACAATTTTTCATCTTTACTGCCGTCCTAGCTTTTAAGACAAAGTCACCCTGACAGGCTGCAGGCTCTGAGACCAGGATCTAAAGCTTTTAATGCTGCAGTTCCTGCCACCAACCTGGCCCCACGCTGACAGCGGCGGAAGCACTGCCATCTGCACGGCGGCTGTGGGAGGGGGCTGGGGGCACACACATGGCTCCTGTGGCTCTTTGCAGCCCGGGCAGAGCAGCAGGGCCAGGGATGGATGTGCAGGTTGGTGCCCTGCCCTGGTACAGGGTTCGGGGTTACCGATGTGCCATGCGTGGGTGGGGGTCTTGGGGCAGCACCTCTGTGCCCGTGTTCAGTTCTGTAGCTATCCTTTCAGCACAAATTGCAGGTTTTCGTTTCAGTTGCGCAGTATCAAGTGCATTTTTCATCATCTCCATGAAGTAGCAGCTACCAAAACAGCAGCGGCCACAAAATCGTTAGTGAAGGGCAGACAGAAGAGGGGCTTCCCCGGGGGTGCACACCTCGTGCTGCATGCTAGGGCAAGAGAGAAGAAATGCCCCAGTTCTGGTTAGGATCCCTTTCTTTGGTTGTGAGATTGGCAGCTGCCCAAAAGTAGTCTTTGATGCAACTCTGAGCTTCGTGTGAACAGGTGAAGGCCTTGTGCTGGGAGACTTGCTGCCTGCCAGCTGCTGCTCGGAGAGCCCCGCTTGGTGTGAGCAATTGCCGTGTTCAGCAAGTAGAGCAAGAATGCGCCTCTATGAAACGTGTGGTGTAAGTGAATTGAAATACAGCAAGGGGGGAAGCAAAACTGAGGTGATAAAAATGGCAAGGGCTGAGAGATAACCGCTTCTAAAACAAAAGCAAAATATTCTCAGAGAGGTGCAACATGATAAACAGGAATATCCTGGCTGGTTTTGTTATTTATCACTCAGATTATGATACTGCTCAGGCATCTAGGTCTTAGGTCAGGACTGTTGCACAAAGTGCTGTGGGGACAGGCACCAGAGGTGATCCTGCCTGTACCAGGGCACCCAGAAAGGGCAGGGAGGCTGTGCACAGCACCTTGCTGGCCTCCTGCATCTCAGCGCCATACCCGTGCTGCACCGACGGACGGGGAGGAGAGCTGCCCTGTGCCTGTCAAAAAATGTCCGGAGTCCTGAAATTCCCCTTGGAGACCTGACAACCTGTGAAGCTCAGGTGAGACCACAAAAAAAGTAAAGAAATAATGTTCCGTTTCCAAAGGCAGGGAGAAGAAGATATTTTTAAAATTAGTTTTGCTCATCAGTCAGAAAGTGAGTTATTAGGGCAGTCTTTCGTTTGCTGGACCTTCATTGCTTCTTGCTTCTGAATTTTAAGGTTCTTCGTGGTAGTGAGGGGTTTGATGTGAAGCAACACCAGCTATGTAAGCAAGAAACACTTAAATAATCAATTTTAATAGTTGTTTGCATTCACTTTTCTGAGTAGATGTTCTTAAGGCTGATTCTCATTTGATTTGATGATGATTTTCTTTACTAATTACAAGCTTTTTCACTAAATCCTGTATTTCATTTTACTGATGAAGGTCGTCTATCAGTATATTTTTATTTAAGCCTTATTTTTTAAACTGTTGTGTTAGTGTAAGGTCAATGGCAGCTTTCCTATTTACCATATGAGTAACTTTTAAACACATGGTGGGTCAAGCTACCTATGGATGGGATTCAAATTCCAATTAAAAAGGCCCAAAAATAGAATTTTATGTTTTTCATAATTAAGTGAATGTGCTGGACACATATGGAAAATAATGTTTATCTAAACATGCTTTACATTTCCAACAAGTCAATAATATAACAAAGACGGTATGGTCATTCCTGGTCCTTATGTCCTTGAAGATTGCAGCCATTTCTCATACCCCACTTTTTTCTATAGCTTGGAAGGGCATAGTTGACTTCTGTCTTTGAGCTTCCAGTTGCTTTTTGGGTAGAGTAGGCATAAAATTGATCTGACTGGTTAAAATGAAGAATATAATCTTTTTCACGCACTTACAAAACCACTGGGCTAAAACAGCTCAAGTGCAGTGACCTCCTGTCCCATGTGCTCGGTGACACATCCCCATCCTTTCAGTGGCTTATCGTCATTCAGAGCATCAGCAGCAAGTACATACAACCGTATGTACTTTAATTAAATTTTATTAAATTAATTTATTAATAATTATAATATAAATTTATTAAATTAAATCAAATTTAAAAATCACTTTTGTAATGAAATTGAGCATTTATCTAAATTGGCCTTTTTAAATAGATGTTATGAGAATGTTGTTCCATGGCACTGGCGAGTGGCAATATCCTCGTAGCACCACATTTATTTCCTTTTCACTGGATGTTACCCACCTCTTGCTTTGGAACTGCTCAGTTTTTACATAGCAGAAGTGTGTGTTCCTGTGTTATGGAGATGACTTGACAGCAGGATGCCGTTGTGCAGAGATTAGCTTTGCCCCAAGGAGCAATAAGGTGCCACACTACATTATCTCTCCATCTGGGAGAAGCTCTCATCTGGGACCTGCTCCCACCAAGGGAGGTAGCATTTTTCTTCAGGGACATCATGTTTGCTTGCTTGGGATTTTATAAGCTTCCCACCTTCAGATGGCAGCTACCTGTACCTCTAGACAGCTCTGCTTGGTAAGATACCATCATCCAGGAGTTCAGCCTCAGGTCTGGCATCCCCCTCTAAAAAAATGAGTGAGGGTAATGCGAGATGGAGTCCTGCGGGATCTCCATGTGGGTCCCAAGCAGTGGGGAGCTGCAGGTCCCAAGGGTGCTGGCGTCACTGGCAGGGATGGAGGCAGGATGCAGCTCACCACAGCCAGGTACAAACAGCAACTGCTGGAGCATGCTGGTTTTTTCTGATTTTTTCCCTACTGTCATTGCAAACCACCGATGGGGCTTTCTGACAATGAGCTGGTCAGTGCCTGTGCTAAACATTTGCTGCTGCAGACCCAGCAGTAATTCTTAGGGTGTAAAATGCCACAAGCACCCTTTGCAGGTCTGGCTGTATTCAGGAGGAGGAGGGCTGAAGGCCCAGGAGTTGAGGAGCCCGCGGTACTTCAGACACCCTTGCCTGTGAACACTGTCCTAGACTGCAGGCTGAGATAAGCTCTTGCACCTCCAGGGACTAGTTCCTGCAGCGGCTCCTGCGCTCGCTCCCTGCTGCCCGCACGCAGCCCCTGGCACAGCTGCCGAGACCTGCCTCATGGCTGGGCACCGCGGGGCACGGGTGCCCTTCCCTGCGGAGGTCAGTGTCACCTCTGCTGAAGGGTCTCATGTTTTCTTGGCGAGCTGTCCCTGGGCAGTTCATGTATGGGATTACATGGCTTAAAACATTTCAGATCTAAGTCCCAGTCGGGCCAATGCCCTTTGCAAACCCAGCAGCTCAGTAACCCTTTCCCCAGGCTGGCTGTGCTCCCCGAGTCACCGGCCTGCCATCGGCTGCCTCCTTGCTTTAACCACCTTGGTACAGCAGCTCCTCCAGCCCCACGCGCACCCCTCGCAGCCCACTGCTCTTTTCCAGCACCACTACACATAAAGCTAGGGAGAGAATTTTGCAGTAACGTTGGAATTTGTTTGGACAGATTCAAATCGAACTGGATGGGGAGCATGCAGTCTTGAACACATCCTGATGTATTTCACATATTACTTTCCAGTATTTCTATCTGTTACTATGTTTAAATAACAACCCTTCGGGGATAAAAACCCATAGGTGTTCTGAACATAATAGAAGTAATGCAGGCAAGCAGATATATGTCTCCCATATTTACCTGGTGGTTAAAAGTCAATTGAATCTAGTTTTCAAAGGATTGAAAATCGTACCAGCTGGAAATAACTGCATCAGGTGAACAGAGCAGGGAGTGTGCTGAATAGGCAGGTGGTGGCTTGCAGTATTTTCCTCCAGAGGGAGAGGAGCACAACAGCAGTCTGTCTGCCCACGTGAATCTTCCTCATTTTAATACCTGAAGGCAGTTAGCCGCTAGACAGGAATCCGACAGCGCAGATCCCCCAGTTAGCTGTGGGTCCTGCCTTTGGGTCTGGCGTCCCTTGCAGGCTGTACTGCCTTCTGGAGCCATCGTCACTGCCCTCTGGAAGAGCCCTTACCACTGGCTGCAGAGGGAGACGGGGCCAACTCCGCTCCCTGTTTTGCTGCACCGGTTTGGCTGGATTACCCTAGCCTTCATTTTTTTAATGTTTTTTTTCTGAGTCTGCAAAATGGCCATTTGGCGGCTGGGCTGGCGGGGCTGAACCCAGGCAGTCTGTCTGGCCTCAGGCTTAACAGCAGCTCTGGTTTGCTGGAGCATGAAGGGCACGAATTTGGCATCAGCCTCCATCCTCCGAGTCCCTCGCCCTGCGCCGAGCTGAACACAGTGAGGTGAAAGCAAGAGGGTCACCGAACTGTGGGGTCACCTGTGCCCTACCCCTGCCACCCGACCCCGGCACAGCCACTGCCCAGCACGCTGCGCCTGCACCCCGCTCGCGTTTCGATCCCTGACGGGGCTTTGGAAACATGCGTGTGATGTATCTTGAATGATGGGCTTGGTGAGGCTTAACACTCACTGTGCTCCAAGGGCTCGTGGCTGGGCATTTGTGGAAGGAAGATGCAAAATAATGACTAAAGTGATTATACAATTCATTAGACTTTGAAAGAATCATATTTCTGTCAGCCCGGCAGCTGTTTCTTTTAGAGTTTTAGTCTGAAAGATTGGAAAGCTTGGTTCATTTAACACACGTCAAGGTGCTAATTACATCAGGGCTGGCATAAACATGCACAAGGCAGCTGCTGACCATGTGGCGGAGAGAGCGGGGTCTGCTCCCCGCGCCAGCTCCCCTGCGCCGGCGCAGGGCCGGCAGCACCTGCAGCTCCCGCTCCTTTCGCCGGGCAAATTGGGCGCTGACAGCCCGGTGCACGGAGCAGCCACGGCCCTGATTTCCAGCTTGCACCCATGGAGGTGCAAAGAATAGCACAGCCCTGCTTTTTTCGGTCATAGTATTTGAGTGTTCTTCCATGGGAAGACTCAAAATGAAATGTTTCCCAACATGAAATTGCCACATTGCAGATAGCCCCGATCACAGAGCCAGCCAGCTCCCTGGCGAAACACACCGCCTGTCCTCCCAGCGCCTTGCTCTGATGGAGAGGGCAAGGCTGGCGTTCCGAGCCTGCTCCTGGGCTGGGGGTTGTCCCACGGGCAGCTCAGCAGCGCTCCTCGCCACCCACCTGGCAGGATCTGCTCCCCTCCTTGGCCTTTTTTTGTAGCTGCTGTTCTTCATACTGACTTTATCCCAACTGTACAATTCCAGCTGAGGGATTTGGGGTAATTGGAGTGGCTCTGAATGCCCGCCTGCATTCCCAGCGCACACGGCCTGATCTGTGAATTGAAGAGCTGACCTGCTTTCTCTTATACGCTACCTCAGATCGGGTTTTTCACAGCTGGCAGGAAAAACTTCCCTTACTTCTATCACCTGCCTTTAAAACATGCGTGAGGAGGAAAGCGAGGGCGCTGTGAATGCCGTGGCTGCAGCCGCGGCGTAGCTGTGTTCAGCCCCAGGACGCTGTGGGAGTCTCCAGCTCTGGGTGCGCTCTGCCCCTCGCTGCCCAGCGCGCGTGCCTGCCTCTGGGAAGCTGCCTGTCACCTGCTGCATTTAAAGCCTCGGCTGGTTTGGAAACCTAAGTTGCCTGATGTCGCTGGGTTTAACTGGTGTTTCTGGAGTTTAGAATGGCCGTTCAGGTGGTAAGTCCTTCTACCTGGAAAAATATAAGTAAGAGTTAGTTACACGCATGTTTTGACATGTATCTGACATGTCTGGAGTTATTTTGTGTTCACCCCAACCATCCCCACATCTCACCAAAACCGCAGCCAGCTCCTACAGGTCCCCATGTCCACCTGCACTGCTCCTCGGAGGCTAGAGCCGGGAAGGGACCGGGAGAGCAGCCGCCCAGCTGGGACATGGTCCCGCTCGAGGGACACCAGAGGCACACTGCAGAGACCTCCCTGCAGGCCACCCTTACACTCCCTTCAGCAAAACCTTTAGAGGGGACAGAGCCCACAGAATGACACCTCCACTGACAGCGTTAGGGACTAGCTGAGCCTTCTCCCTCCATCGGCCGACCTGCCTGTGTCCCCGTGACAAGCCGGGGGGCTGACAGCACTCCCACCAGCCTGGATTTTTCACCCAGGCCTCTTTCTCCATCCCTGAACCTCTCCCCTGTATCTAACCCTGCTTCCCCTGGGAAGCAAGGCACAGATGGCTCACAGCAGCCTGGTGGTGAGTGTGCAAGGGGAGGGGGGGTAGGAAAAATACCAGCAAGAGCTCAACTTATTTTATTGGTGTTAAATGCCTTTCAGATGTACTTAAAGGCCCCTGAAGGCCGAGGAGTCCCATCACATTGCAGCTAGGCTACAGGTTCTCATTTGCTTTTAAGCCAGGCTTCAAAAGGAGAAAGGATTTGGGATTGGGTGGTTTTTTTCCTTGTTTTTTTTTATCTTCTTTTCCTTGTTTGAAGCCAGCACTTCAAAAGCAGCATCTGCAGCTTGGCTGCAGGTTCTGGGTGCCGAAGGAGCTGGCCACCTCATGATGGGTGCAGGGAGCCCTGCCGTGGGCTGCCAGGGGAGCGGAGCTGGGCTCAGCCCTCGCAGCTGGCCAGAGCCAGCTGTGCCGTGCCCAAGAGCTGGCTGCACAGCCCCACCGCACACCATGCTGCTGCGGTAGCAAATTGGTGCTGCCACTGGTAAAATGGTTTTCCAGATGTCTGTGGCTTCCTAAAGCTCAGCCTTTCTCCAATGCTCAGGAGGCTGGGAGGAGGGAGGGAGAATCATTCCGCGATCTCCTGGACGTTAACATAACTCCTAGACATGACATACGGAGCTTGTCCCGGCGCTGTTGTCTCTTTGGTTGCTGCTCCCCAGGGCCTTCCTCTCTGCATCCCAGGCTTCGTTCTTCCATCTTTCCGGCCATCTTTTCAGGAAATAATTGGCCTGGATAAAGAAATGCTTTTTGGAGTGAGGAGGGTGTAGCAGCTTTTAGCTAAAAGAGACACAGCGCTTGTGAAAACTCAGAAAGACTTATATCATCGCTTCCAGAGTCCTTTCTGTGCCCTGATGTTACTCAAGGTGTTTAGGAGGGTCTTGAATATTTTCCAAGCAGTAGGCGTTAGGGTAATGGCAGGTAACACATCTCTTCTTTGTACCTCTCTCTTCTTCTGTGTGACTTGTCAAATGAGGTCCCAGTTCAGAAGGGTAAAAAACCTCCCGCTGTTGTAGATTCAGAGAGAGCCAGGGCCAGGCCAGGAGGCATTGCACCTCTCTTCTGCATCCCTTGTGAGTTGCACCAAACCTTACATTGAAAAGAGGTCTACAAATCAGTGGGTGGTGTTTGGAAAATCAACATATAACCTGGGTAGGTGCGTTCAGGGGAGAAAGAGCAGATAATGGTGAGGCTGAGAGGGAAGTGTCCTGTGGCTCTGTGAAACATGCTTTTGTTTCCTGTTGAGCGTGTGTATCTGTGCAAAGAAGGGTAACTTGGGCTTAACATGCAAATCACAAGTTTGATTTGTTCTTTAAAGGCACAGAGGAAGGTTAAGAAGGCTTTTTCCCATGTTCTGGAAAAATCTATCCCATTTTGACCAGAGCACTGCCCTGCTGCTGTGTGTCCTACAGAGGCACACATCCTGGCCATCCCAAAGTGTTAGATGCCTTTCACGCTGAATGTTTTCTAAATTGGCTGGTGGGTGGCAAGGCACCCAGCTAGTGACTAATCCCCCAGCCCATCCTCTCAGCAAATTGCTTGCAGAAGTCATTAGTTTTACTGTAATTGATTTAAACGTTGCTCAAGAGGAGGAAGAATTAGGGAAACCGGTGCCACTCTGAATGCTGAGAATTACGTGTTCTCAATTTTCTGTCATATCGTCTCCACACGTGCCTGTTCTCTGCTGGCTGCTGTGCCAGTGCCAGTGCCGAACAGTCGCGTGGTGAGCCCTCAGCCCAGCAGTCACGTCGGGCAGCTGTGCCGTGGGCTGCGCAGACCTGTGAGCAAGCTCCAGCTCTGTCCAAGGCACGATACAAAAGAGTCTGCAAACATCTTTTGCTCTGGCAAAGCACTTGCCTCCAGCAATTCACATCTGGTCGAGTGGCTCCATCAACAAAGCATGGGCACATCAGGCTTTGGAAAGTAGCCATGGAAAAGCACAGCACTCGGCTCTTGCTACAAGCCACAGTCACAGGATAACACCTGATGACAACCTCCTTGAAATGTCAGCGCTTATGGTGGAATGGGGCTTTTTATGAGGCAGCCACCTGTTCCCGTTGCATTATCTCATTGCTACTCAAATCAACTACTGTATCCCCAGCTGTAAAGTAGTTTTAATTAAAATGATTTATTGCTCAGTACTGATTTGTCCCCTATTTTGGCTCTATCTTAGAAGATAACATCTTTTCCTTACCTCTTCATCGCTGGGCTTACGCTTTAAGGGACTGTACCCACTGATGTCGCTGGGATCAGAATAGAGCACGTAGATTTTAACTAAGCAATGGCATGGGAACAATGTGTTTTTCAGCTGGGCTTAGCTTTATTTTACATATTTATTTATACCTCTAACAACTGAATGAGGAGTGCACTGGCTCCAAGCCATATCTCTCAGTAATCATTTTTTTTTCACATCCTTGGGAAATGGCTTCCTCAATGTATTGTGCATGTTCTCTTGACATCTTAATGCAGTTTCTCGGTCACTGAGCTAAGAAAAGACTGTAGGTGCCACTAAAGTTAAAGGAGAACTATGTCTCCTTAAAGGAGTACAAGTCACAGGCTGGACCGGGTTGATGGTACTTAGAGAAATCAGTTATTGTCATGTACTGCCCTCATGCTGTGCCAGATCATTTAAAGATGAAGAAATTATGTTAGCTTTCACTCCATCTGCAGGAGTTTGTGAGCGCCTGCTTTCAGGCCACCTGTGATGACTAGAGGACGTTGCTTATTGATCTGTCAGTTATTGCAGATCCACACTGGGAAGCGAGAGGGGCTCTCCGTTGGGTCTCAGCTGGCATCCATTAGCTGGTGGGCAGGGGGCTAGCTCATAACTTTCAGGTTCTTTGAAAGGCGGAAGGGTGAAAGCAGAAACACAGGCAGTGAAGGTATCTGAGCGTGCAAGTGAAGGTCAGTCTTGACTTTGCCAGCCTGGAGAAACTGCTTCACTCTCCCCGTGGGGGTGTTTATCTGGAACGAGCTGCCATGGAGGGCACGTGGTCCCACTGCTGGAGCTGGCTGTGCCCGAGAGGTGAGCAGGCAGGAGAGCTGCAGCGCTCTGCTGGTTGTGTTGCTGTATCCATACAGGAAGGAATCTCAGCCCCTCCTAACCGGGTCTGGGATCCCTCTGTGGATACAGCATGCCTGAAAAAAACCTGGAAGTTGACTTCAGCTAATAAACTAATCTGCAAGGACTAAGAGATGTTTGAAGGGCTTCGTTTCTTAACATGCTGCAAGCCCCCCAAAGGTATGGGGCAGGGGCAGGGCCGGCGGGGGGCTCTGGGAGCCCCAAGCCCTTGCTCCCCTCTGCCCTGTGTGGAGCAGAAGTCCATGGGCTGGGTGGAACGACAATGAACTGAGCTCTGGCCAAGCAAAACATGCAGAAAATACTCTCTGAAATTCCTCTTCCTGCCCTCTCATCCCTCCGTTTTGGGTTCACCTCTGCAGCCTGCCTGTGAAAAAGGAGTGCTGCTGCCAGCAGGAGAGGTTTGCCATGTTCTTTGGGGAATGGGAGTGGAGCCTGGCCTCTTCCACCTGCAAAAATTAATACTTATCCTTTCTGCCAAGAGATTAAGTTGAATGCTTGGCACCTGCCAGATTCAGCGGAGCAACAGCTGGTGGTGGATGTGTCACCTGCTCGTCTTCAGAGGAGAGGCTGTGGGGCAGGGGAGCAGGGTGAGCGGTGCTGCGGGGTGGCCCTCCGCCGTCCTCCAGGAGACAAAGCCACCTTGCAAGAGTGACAGGCTGGCGGTACGCACACAGCTCCTCTCTGACATCCAGAACTGATCCTTGCTGAGGTACAAAAGCAGCTTTTTTTTCCCTCCAGCCCCTCAGGAGCTGAGCCTGAGCCTCTGGTGCCATTGTCACCCGGTGCTCTGCCTACACCCACTGCCCCGAAGCAGGTGGCAGCAGCCCACGAGAGCTGCATGGGCAGGGGGTGGCCGCTCTGTGGGCACCGGCGTGGACGCAGGCAGCGTAGCTGGGGCCAGGCCATTTTTGCTGGCGGACGGCCACGTAGAGGTCAGAGGGAGGTGGGTTGCAGGACGGCAGGCAGCTGTCTGCATCACAGGGAGCCTTGGCAGCTGCCTGCGCCCGCCAGTCGTGCCAGAGGCCAGATGGAGTAGGTGGGCACCAAGGAGCAGGCCCCCGCTGCTGCTCCCCGTCTGCAGCTCTGCCTGGTGGCAGGGCACGGGTGGCCCGGCACGACCGCTCGCCGCTGGGTGAGGGAGCGCTGTGCTCGGGGTGTGAAGGTCCTTTCTGTTTTTCGGAAGAAGACACTCACAAAAATAAACGCAGAGACCAGGATAAATTCTGCAAGCAGAAATACTTGTGAAGCGCCCACTGGGCCTGTCACAGGCTTCATTTAAATACGGGCTCACTGTGGTCACCTGGGTAGCTCCAGTGCTGTTGCTGGGTTTACACCGCACTTTGAAGCTAAGCATGTTGGAGATGCTTTTCTGAGCCAAGATCTGTCGCTTGCCTCTCTCCGTGTCCCCCACGGGCTCTGGCAGGGCACCAAATAGCTTTATTTTCTAGCTGCTGTTGGCTGTCCTCTCTGCCGCTGGATGGCTGGCCTGCACCGCCCCAGGGCTGTTCCCTGCTTCAGCTCCCTCCGCTCCCAAAGGCTGCGCAGTGCCGGCACGGATGTACGTGGGTGCAGGCAAACCAGCCGGCTGCTCCCCGGCTCTCATCACCACTGTGGAAAGTCCCACGTTTGAGGGCCCAGCTATGTGACTCCTCTGTGCTGCGGCTCCCAGGACGTTGCAGCCGGGTTTTGCTGTGCGAGGTGACCGTGCTCCACGGCCACAGCTGGATAAGCCAGGACAAGCGGTGACAGGGAGTGCCGGTAAAACACAAAGTTGTGTTCAGGATCTGGTTACATGCTCTGGTTGGAGCTTCGCTGTGTAATTCATGTTTGCAGATGCTCTGTCGGGAAGGAGAGGTCACAGCTCCTTTCCTAGCTGCATCTCCTGGTTTCTGTGTAAATGCTCTGGTTTCGGAAGGTTTCCAGCTACAGCCTGTGTTAGTGTTCAGCGTACTCTTGCCTGTTGTCTTTTCAGTCCCTCTTCAGTCGTGCTTATTTAAAGCCCAAGATGAAAAATAAGCTGTTCTTTTGTTTGCCTGTCCTTCTGCTTTGTTGCATCCCCTCTCAGATCACTGAGGCAGGAGGTGGAGGTGCCTTCTCCAGCTTCTCCCGGGGATGAAGCGTGCGGCTCCCGCGCGGTGCGGTGGGACAAAGCCTCCATCTCCTGGCAGCACAGCCGCACGGCAGCGCAGCCGGCCGCTGGCTTCTGGCTGAGGGAGTTGTGCCAGAAAGGGGGCAGAAAGCTCGCTGAGGAAGCGGGGTGAAGCCTTGGCTTGCATGGTGTTCCCTGTGAGGCTCAGCCCCTCCGGCCGCGGTGGACCGCGGCGTTTATCCGCAGGCATCTCAGGGCGCGTTCTGCCTGCCAAGGCAGGGAAGCGGTCTCTGTTTGGGTTCCCTCTCTAAGACCTTGAAATTTTTGTCCTGGTCCTGAAAAAGATTCTCACGAGGTTTTTTAATGCGTTCCTGCCTGATGAAGCCGCAGCACAATCCAGTATCTGTTTTCCAAGGCTGACTGGGAGTGAGGTGTTACCATGCAGGCAGTTTCAGGAAGGGGGCAGCTCAACCTCTGATGGTTGGGTGGGCTCAGCACGTTCACACTCTCCTGAGGGTACCTCAGAACGGTATCTTTCTGGAGTCCCCCAGAAGAAACTTAAAAGGCCATGTTCAAAGTATTTTTCACAAGTAATAGCAAGGTTAAGGCAGTTCTCGGCATTGCAGCCGCAGCTTGAGGCTCAGGGATTTTGCCCTGTGGAGAGTTGCCCTTTCCATCACTTTTCCCCCTTTGGGTTCCTTGTGAGTGCCGAGTACCGGGTACCAAGGGAGACCTGCATGCGGACACTTATGTTTATTTTTGTAAATGATTTTAAAAGAATGACAAGGGAGTTGCAAATGGGTCTGAGCAAAGATGGAAAAAGACCACAAAGGAGAAAACACTTTAGCAACAAGGCAGGGGAGCGCTGAGCTCTGCCAGCACCTTTGCAGGGTCTGCCAGGTTGTTATTCAAGCCTCAGCTGGCACTGAGAGCCCCTTGCCCGTGGCAGTCGGAGGGGGACCCTGTCCATGGCTGACGGTCAGGGGGGACTTGGACGTGCTGACAAGGCTGCTGTCCTGCTCTCTGGGCTCTGCACCTGCACAGGCTCTGTGCTTCTGGGACCAAAGTGGTTTAATTAAAGGTGGCACAGGCACCTCCGGAGTCAGCTCTGCAAAGTATCAGCTGCAGGTGCAGTGCCTGTGAGCCGCTGGCACAGCGTGTGTTGGCCCACTTCACCGGCTGCCTGCGGCTCCTGAAGTACTTTCAGAGAGCAATCGCTTCCCAGTGTCGAGTGCTCTCAATTGCCCGTACTTTTGGCATTGTTGAAGTCTTTCCCCAACACCATTCTCCTTTCCAAAGATGCCAGCTGAGAACTTGCCATGGCCAGGCCCCCGCTGTGCGTCCCCCCAGGAAGCCGGAGATGCAGTTTGCGGGGGGACACCTGCATCTGCCAGGCAGTGACAATAACCCCTTCCTGCAGAAGGGGCATGGCGGTGGCACTGATTGCAGAGGCTCCAGGGCCACACATGCACCATGTGTCAGGGTCACAATTACAGCCAGTGGGCAACCTGCACTGTCCTTGTGGCCACCAGACCTGGCTGGAAGGAGAACGGTGCTCACATATGGGCTTTTGCCAGAACCCTGGCTTCAAACACAGCCCGAGGAGCTAGCAGCTGCCTCGGGGGTCCTGTCCTTCCAAAACCCGAGGAAGGGTGGGGAGAAGCAGAGGCAGTGAGAGGGGAAGCAGCTTCCCCAGGGCCATGCACCTGGGGAGCCATGCTGCCTTTCAGATCACGCTAAGCTCCTTCACCCCAGGGAAGGGGGGAGCTGGCACGCCTGCCCCCTGACCAGCTGTGTGCCTGACTCCGATCTGTCTCCCCCAGGTCTCTCTCAGCCACGAGTGCACTCGCGCCATCATGAAGCTGATGTACTGCCCGCACTGCCGGGGCATGTCCAGCGTGAAGCCGTGCAACAACTACTGCCTGAACGTCGTGAAGGGCTGCCTGGCCAACCAAGCAGACCTCAACACCGAGTGGAAGTACCTGATGGGTAAGACGGCCTTTCTCTCCTGCAGCACAGCTGCCCCTCGTGGCATTCTTTGAGCTCTCTGAGACAGTGTGCGGCGAGTAAAGAAAGGACTGTTGGAGGCTATTTTACACTGTGGTTTCTCTGTGATCTGATGCCTAGAAGCTGTTGCAGGACATTTTGCTGGGCTTTAATACCATTAGAAAACAGACTGCTGGGCTGGCTAACAAGGGCTTAAAGAATTTTCATCTTGCCTGTGCTCATTTGGGATTGCCCACACTTTGCATTCAAGTAGTCCTTCCTGCCCTCCCAAGTGTTGAAGCTTAGGGACAGATTCTGCCACCTGTACGCTGTCAGAGCTGCCACCTTATCCATACCAGAGCACTTGTGAGAGCAGGAGAAGTGCTTGCTGCCCTCCTTGGGAGGCAGTCTGGGGACATAAAGCCATAAACTGTTTCCATGGGTGGAAAGCAAAGGGGTCTGAATCGCATACTTCTGAATGGAAAGAGGTGTCTTAAATACATGGGGAGGGGGAAGTCACAGGCATGGCCAGGAATGGGAAAATGAGACTTGTATTTTAAATAAGGAAAGAGCTCATTTCATTTTTGTTGTGTTACTCGGCTAAGAGGATGGGTATTTTAAAGTGGGTTGTATGTGTGTAGAGGTGTCCATTTCACTGAGTTTAAAGCCAGAAATGCCATTGTGATGGTGTTGTCAAATCTCCAGCGCAACACAAGCTGGAGAACTTCAACCAGGCATTTCTGCAGGAAATTCTGCATTGCCTGATCAGACCTGGGCATCTCTTCTAAGACCTTAGGTGTCATTCAGCTGTTTTTCCAGAGCCTGTGGCTCCTGGTTAAAATGTGAACTACTGCTGAGAGTGGCTTGTGGAGCTAATGAACATGGTTTAAGGCTGGTGAGGATTGCGTTTAGAAAATGGTGTGTCTGTTACTGCACACATCCTCTCCCCATCTGCCGTCCATCAGGGAAGGTTGGGTGCAATGGTGAAGCTCTTGCTCTTCCTTGTGCCCACAGAGCATCACCCAGCAAGCTCATCTTTCTGTCCCAGGTTGTACGTTTATACCTGGAGTGATCTGAGACTGGAGGGAGCCTTGATGTTTGTCTGGGCTCACGGAAGGCAGGCACCAGGCAAGACAAGCTTCAGGGCTGGCCTTTTCCCTTGCCTTGACACCTGCTGCCTGGCCAGCAAGACTGCCAGCTCACTAGCCAGCTGCAGCCCAACAGGGTGGCTCAGGGTTGACATGTGGTGGTGTTCACAGTAAAAATCCTGATGTAGTTCGAGGAGTGTCATCTGCCTCTCAAGAGACATTGCAAAATAAATGTTGGACCGCTGCACGCAGAGGCCGGAGCACTTGCTTGGTCAGGTGTGTTGGCCAGCTGCCCACCTCGCTCTGGGCGCTAACGAACCGAGTGGCAACATACTGCGGCTAATTGGAAGTGCTCCCCATGACAGCAACTTGAGAGGCTGCTGCAAAAGAATGGGAGGAATATTCCCTTCCCCAAGGATTTATACCAGGATTTTGATGGTGCTTCGGCCTTTCTGACCAGAGCAAGCCAACTGTTACCTGTCACTGCTCTCCTGGCAGGGTGACTGCCCGCCTCCTCAAAGGTCAGCCTACAGCTCTCCTTGATTGACAGGGAGGCAATTCCGGGTGCATTTTGCACTTATTCTGGCTCCCTCTTCCTCAAGAGACACTGTCAAGGGGTGATGACTAGGAGGAAATAGGAGTTTGTTCAAATTGCAGTTGTGCATTTTAGTGTCAGAGGTCACAGTTTGATCAAGGACTGGAGCAAAACATAGAGTCAAAGGTAGCAGTTCACTGGCATTGTCCATTCTTCACCCTTCTCCAGGCCCTTCTGTGTAGCTGGAGAGGATTTTGTTACACTAAACACAGAGTGACTCTTTCCATTTGACAAATTAGGGCAGGTCAAATTAAGGGAGATTTTTATAGTAAGTGGTTTGAATATAATTTATCAGTAATTTTGGCGTGCAGCCTTTGATTTAAATGTCTGTATCTCAACATTAGTGCCTCTGCAAGCTGAAATTGTCTGGAAAATACAGTCTCAAAGGTGACACTGCAACCCCTGAGT
This sequence comes from Ibycter americanus, assembly GCA_035590275.1. Classification (NCBI taxonomy): domain Eukaryota; kingdom Metazoa; phylum Chordata; class Aves; order Falconiformes; family Falconidae; genus Ibycter; species Ibycter americanus. The sequence continues at coordinate 4,989,737 of JAVJGI010000003.1, read as the reverse complement.
GGCAGCAGAGTTAAACTGCAAGCTCTTTAACGTTACAGGAGATGCTATTTCCCAGAATGCAAAAAAACATTACCCCTTTGTATGGCACGTTTAGCTTTAGAAATCAGCGCTGCCATAGTGCTGCGTTGCAGGAAAAGAGCACATTAGCTTGGGAGCTGTGGCCCTTGCTTCCATTCTTGCTGAAGCTAATCAACAAAACCTTTTTTCTTTTTTAAGTGCTGAAAAAAATACATGATGTTTCCAAGCTGTGACTTTGCATGTTGTTAAATCCGATTTATAGACCTGAGCAGAGTATTTCGCGAGCCATGCTCCAGACTGGCTGAGGCTTGAGCCCTCCCAGTTGTTTGACTATCACCCTTACTCCCCGAAGGCTGGACCTGTTTTCAGACTGTGAGCCCTGTGGGCATGATCTGGTATCTTCTGTGGGCTTGCACTGTCCATCATCTAGTCTTTGCCTGACTTGATCATTCTCGGAGAGCTGTCAGGGTCTGAACATCAATCGTGTAACAGCAGAGAGAACATACTTGCAAGGGTTGCACACGCTGTCAAATTGACAACAGTGGGCTCGGGATCAGACCTTTGTTATTAACACACTACATCCACTATGGACCTCATTTTTCTGCACAAACCTCACCTAGACCTTATGGAAATCATTTGGGGTCTTTCTGCTGAGTCCTGCTGGCTTGCCAAGACAAAGGACTGAACGCTTCCCTAGCAGGTTTGCAATGGCAGTTGTCTGTGGTTGTGTCCCGGCTGTCTGGACTCCTGTTCAAAGGAAATTTGCTGTGTGGCTCAAAGATAAGCGTCAGTCCTTTAAAGCAGTGTTGCAGGTGACATACACGCTGTGGGATGGTGTAGGTTGAAGGACATGTGTTAGTGAGACTGTTGAACTGCCGGGTATAAGTCACCTGGTGGTTCCATTGCTTGTGAATAACGTTGGCAGTACAAACTCATGCTGAATAAACTTTTCTGCACCATCACAGCATCTGCTGTGACAGTCTCCTGCCAGGCTGATAGGTGAGGTATCAGGATTTAGGACAGAAGAATTAATGACTCCTAATGAATAACTCAATTTATGAATGGTACAGATCTCCAACCTAAACCCTGGGATTTGACCCTCTTTGTGTAGAGAAGAACGAATGTGAAGCCATCACACCTGTCTTCTTCCATGTGGCAGGGCCACAGGAACATGAAGCACTTTCTGTTCCAGATGAGCATGGGCCACCCCAGTGCTCTGACAGATCCCTTGTCCTGCCTGGAGGTTTCTGTTGTGCCCTGGGGGACACAGACCACACTGGAGCCATCTGAGGTCACACATAACGGAATGCCAACTCCTTCAATGCTGATGAAGCTTATGCATGGCCTTGCCTCGAGGCTACTAAAGCACAAGTGGTAGGAAACTGAGACACCAGCAGCATAGCAGTGACTTTCAGAATTACAATTTTTGACTGGCAACATCAGACCTGGTTAAGATCCCATTTTAGATGTGCAAACCCAGTTTTGGCCCCACCCTGAGATCGTATTTAAATATTGCTGAACACTAAGGATGTCAGCGTTCCTCTGCGGTGGCATACCCGAGTGCCCCGAGCCCTGTGAGCATATAAGCTGTCCTTGCTTCAGACCCAGCTGGAGTGTTGAGAGTCATCTCTGGAGGTAGGCAGAGGATGGTAATCCTTTTGTAAGCCAAGCACAGCGCCAAAGCAGCCGTCGAGGCAGGAGCTTCCAGGCCAGGGAGGAGCACATAGACATCAGAGCTTTCCAAGATAAGAGGAGCTGAGAGCAAGAGGCACCCCTCAGTCACTCCCTGTCCTGTGTATCGGTTTAACTGTGGGCATTTTGGTCTGCTTCTCTGCCTTTATAACCTGGTATTTCCCTGGCTGGTCACTTGTTGTCCTTCCGGAGGTGATGGTGAGAAGCATTACGCCTTTCCTCATTCCTTCACTGCCATAGAAGCTATTGCTCACATCCAGTACCTTTGGCACATTATTGAGCCCAATTCTCCCACTTTCTGCTGGCTGCAGAGCAGTGAGTAGGAGGATTAGGGCCAAGCACTGCTATGCATTACTTAATATTTCTGCCCCAATTTTCCATTTTTCCTTTCTGTAGCACTCCGGGAAGTGTTGATCACTTTGTGTGAATACAGGTTGCATTTACCATTTGCCAGAGGTGACCCCTGTTCCTCTGCCACTGAGGGTGGCTTTACTTACGTGCTGGGAAGGGACAGCTGTCCCATGCCAGAGGGAAAATGAGCGTGGACGTGGGCAGTAGTGAAAATGAAGAGACATCTCCCCACAAGCCTGCCGAGGGGCCAACAGCTTATTCCACCCACCATGAGCATGATCTTTAACTTGGTTTGTACAGAGTCTGATGAGAGATGTCTCTGTCTTGTTTAACTAGATTCCCTGGTCGTAGTGGCTGATCGGATTGATGGACCATACAACGTAGATACTGTAATAGGGACCATTCACATGAGGATCGCTGAAGCTATTTCTAACTTGCAGGAAAACAAAGACTCGATCACAGCCAAGGTAAGAGTGTGTGCCTGGGCCTGGCTTGAGGATACACCATGTGTAACTGCCAGGACCAAATGTTTTTTGTGCTCACTGTGCAACTGAACTAAAGGAAGTGAAGGATGAAAAAGATCAAATGCCCACTCTTTTCGTGATAGGAGACCACCCATCTTACACAAGCAAAAACCTTCTCAAGTGTTTCCAAATATTCCTCCCTGCTACATCCAGCCAGCCTCCTTTAGGTGCAGACACACAAGGTGGGACTGCATATGCAGTGACTGTGGGAGGCATGATGCCATTTGCTGTCAGGTGCCTTTGTGTCTGAAGAGTCCCCAAGTATTTTGGCTGAGACGAGGCATTTACAGAAAGTGCACAGTCCCTAGTGACAGAAGGCAGCTGCCTTAACCTGCCTCACCCAGGAAACACTGGGCTATCAGCTTGTATCTGGAGGACAGAGCTGCAATCTGGCAGTCCATCTGGAGAGTATAAAACAGGTTCTCCTGATGCTCACCTGTCTTCCAGGAAGCGTATCATGAAGCTGTCTTCTATTGGTCTTCATTTTTAGTGTATTTATCCACATAACCACAATCACCTCTGTAGCTGCAGGTAAGAGAAGCTTTGGGAACAAAAACAGCCCTCCAGGGCTTCTGCTTTTCACCCAAACATTCCCCAGGTCCTGCAGCTATCCCACAGTTGGGGCACAGATGCAGATGAAAGGAGCTGGGCAGGTCCTAACTGGGGCTTGCAGAAGGGAAGAGCCAGAAGTATTGCTTAGGCAAGCAGGAATTCACTGGCTACATGTCAAAGCACTAACAGCAGCGTGCATCCAAGTACTTATTTAGGTTTCTTCTGTGACATGAAAGGCCGTGTTCTTTCTTCCCTTGTTAGGTGAGACTGAAGTTGTCCACATAAAAGCAAGCCCATGATGTGGGAAAACATGGCATCATCTGCAAAGAAGCGTGTTTCCGAGGGGCATATAGTAAATCTGGTAAAATGAAAAGGAGTAAATAGTCTAATCAGCGTTCAACTGGAGCAACGAAATGTATTTGATAAGCTTCTCCATATGATATGGTGACCAGGTGGATGTGGCAGTCTTTGCTGGTGGCACTAGTAGCAGAGATCAGGAGCTGCAAATTGCTGCAGCTCTAAGCTCTGGTTTTGAGCATGACAGAGACCTCTCTCAGGGCCAAGGGCAGCAGGCTCAGGCTGCAGCTGGGGGCTTCAAACATTACCAGCTGTCCGCCATTTGTGACAAGAGCCAGAAGTGACCCTTGGATGCAGTGACACCTTCAGTCATGGGTTCACTGCACTGTGGAGCGCTCTCCCTGCTTCCTAGCAATCCCCCTCACTCCCTGTGGCTCTCTGATGGATTTCAGGCAGCAGGAGCTATCAGAGGCTGCAAATATCTATTTGGTCTTACCATGCAGGAGACTATTGATCCCCTCAGTCTACAGGACACGTGTTCTTTCCATCATTAATGGGCATTGCTCACCTAAAGCCCTTGGGCTGGCAAGAGGATCACCTTGATACCATGCTGTGCTGGAGCTGCTACCAGAGCCACTGTCCTGCAGACCTCCTGGGGCTTTTACCTCCTGAAAGAGTTGTCTCCTGCTAACAACAGCAACAGGCCAATAAGAAAGATACAGCAGTGAAAATGAATTGGTTGTGTTTTGGTAAAACCAAGATGAAAATGCTCTGCATTCAGTTTTCAAGGTGGGGCTTTTTGCACCGACCAAAGGAGACAGATGAACAAATTGGCTTGGTACTGAACTGCCACGGTCGGATCCGTCTGGTCAGCAGGACAGTGCACCTCAGGAGGGGGCTTTCTAGGCTGAATGTCCATCAGACACACCAATGAGACCCACTGTCACAGAAGGGACTCTTGTCTACTTTAGGACTTTGCTGATGGCTGTCAGAATCCACTAGCAAAAGCATTCAGCAGCTGGCACAAGCTGCGTCAGCAGTGCTCCTGTCTGAGGTCTTGATTTCTCCGCTTTAAGGGGACACCATGCAAAGCTGAATTTATCGATAGCTTCTGACAGCCCCCTGGTAACCACAAGAAGCTTGGAGCCATCTTTTCAAATCAGATGGCGTGCTTTGTAAAGGCTGATGTTGCCTGAATCAAACTGACAGTGCAAAGACCCTCCTGACCTTTGGCGCTTCGTTCAGTCTGGCTGTGCAAGCGCTCCGTCCACCAGCCGCAGTGAGGCTCCGCTGCTGAGCACTGGCTATCTGCTGCAGAGCTGTGGTTGTCTGGACTGGTCGTGCAGAGACCGGGAGAAACAGCACTTCCAGGGCGCATTTCATCTCCTCCTAGAGGCAAGGTGTGAGGATCCGTACCCTCAAAGTGCTTCTGCTCTCCTTTGGCAGTGCACCTGGGTGGGTAATTAGGATGATAGGAGGTACCCAGAGTTAGGAGGTAAATCCATTTGGCTTCCTCATTTGCCCCTGAAACGTCCAACCTGACAGATTGTGACACATCTACTGTCTTCGCACTCCGCTGGTCAGAGCGGGCATTCATTTGCAGAGTGTGGGTGCTGAGTAGCCCCACCTCAGTCTGTTGTCCAAATCAGTGAAGCTCACATGCTCTGCAATGTTGAATCCCACGTCGCTGGTGTAATGAGAGTGAGCAACTCCCATCTTGTTCTTCATAGAATTTTACTTTTCAGTCATAACAGGAACAGGTAAAATTTATAGAAATAATTTAATGGCAACATTGGTGACTCATCCAAAAACATGTACTAATTTTGTGTTATTACTGAACATTTTGCTTGATAGCGGTAACAAAAACCAGTTACAGTGTGCTGAAAACACATTCTGGCACAAGAATAACCCTGACCAGAAACTAAGCCAGAATCTCAGAGATCTTGCAGGTAGGAAAGATAAACATACTTAAGAAGAAAAAAAAACCAACATAACTGTGGAGTGCTAATTAGTTAAAGAAATAGTATCAAAACATGGGATAGAGAGTTTGGTTTGTTTTTCAGGTTTTCCAAGGCTGCGGAAATCCCAAAATCAGTACAAAAGGCTCCAGCAGCGAGGACAAGAAAAGGCGGGGGAAGGTCACATTAGAAGCAAAATCCTCTGCGCAAGCACTGGAGATGCTGGTGAGTTTGCCTCCGAAGGTCCCTCCCTGCCAGTGTGCCAGGAGCCCTGGGAGCCCGGCTGGCACAGCACTGGGTCCTGCCAGTCGGGTCACACCACCTCCAGGCTGCTGAATCACCTTTGCTGGCGAGTCTGAAGGTCAGATCAGCAAGTGCTGGTGTGACCTAAGCAGATCTGATCTTGCCTCGGCACAGGGTCAGGGTCTAGGTTGCTGATAACCAGTTTCTGAGGGGTTTGGTGCCCAACTTATCTGAAAAGGCTCCTTGCCATTGGTGTCATTCAGCCTCAGGCAGTCCAGCCTGGATACTGGGGCCAGAGGTCCTGCTCCATGGAGATTTTGGATTCTGTGAACGATGAGCTGCGAAATCTGCCATGGTCCCACATTTCAGAGGCTCCTCGCTCACAGACACCTGCCTGTCCCACCCTAGTAGAGCCCTGCTGGCTCCCACCAAGGCTGCTTCTCAGCATTGCCCTCATGGCCCAGAAGATGATCTGCTCCTTGTTAATCTTACAGTACCGGAACAGTCTCCAGCATGTCACCTTCAGCCTTGGTGCTTGGGTTGAAGGCTGGTCTTTAGGGGAAGCTTGGTGACCCATCCCTGTCTGCATAAAAACAGACTTTGTGATGGTAAAACAAAACGAATAGGCAAAATCCTTGTGCTTTCCACAGCCCCAGAGTGCCCCAGAGCTCTCCTGGCCCTGAGCATCCTCTTTGTTTACAGGTTTTAGATGCCAAAGGGAATCTGACAGCTCTCAAGACTTACTGGATCACCCTGCCCAGCAGCCTGTGCAGCAAAAAAGTAATGGCCAGCTCAGTGGCAGATGACAAGTGTTGGAATGGGATGACCAAGGGAAGGTATGGAGAGGGTCAAGGTGCCAGGATAGCATCGTTCCAGGGTGAGGGAGGGAGGTTTTGATAAAAGGCACTTAGACATCATCTCAGCGAGCCCCTTTGTTCAGACTGAGCCGAAAGGTCTGTCCCTGTCCACAGAAATGCTGCATTTCCTGAAAAACTGCTGTCTGGGAGTGTCAAGCCTGTTATTTTGCTGTGTGTTGGAGTGTTAAGCACTGAAATGCACTCACCATGAAATAACTCTGTAGTTTTGTACTAATGAAGCAGTTTTGCAGTGCCACGTGCTCTCAGAAGGCAGATGGGCTGGATTTACCTCTCAAACTCCAGAGCTGTTGCTGAGAGTTGCATACGCGTCTTTCTGTCCATACCTGCTCTGAAATGCTGTTCCCTTATTAGAGGAGGCACCTGGGTGACATCAGGCAGCTGCAGAAACACCTCCCACCCGTGGCTGGCAGTTAAAGGGTGGCTGTGAGGGGAGATGGGCAGCTGCTGGACATGCACCTTTCTCAGCTCCTCCCTGCGGACCTGCTGGGCTGATCTCTGCCAGCCTGGAGCTGGCACCTTCGGGTGTTCCGTGTTTCACATCGCTGCCGGCAGTGCCGCAGCTGTGCAGGAGCAGATGGGCCGGGGCACTGCCGAGGGGAGCGGCGCAGCTCTGTTCGCTGGTTGACAGCCGCCAGTTGACTGAAGCTTCCCTGGGGGCCCGTCTCGTCGTACGTACGGGGCTGGGGGCATTCAGTCGTCCCAGGTGTCACTCCCACAGCATTCGACTGGGGCAGGGATGGAGGTGCTTTCAGCCTCCCATATGGACAGAGCTTTTCCATAGGTTAGTGTCACTGTGGCTGCGTGGGTACCAGCCTGAGAGCAACCCCTCAGCCCCACGAAGCGCCTTTCCTGGAGGAAACCCCTCCCAATGCCAGGACAGTGATGCTGCAAGGCCACCAGCCACCTCCTGCAAGCTGAGGTGGCTTCAGGGCAATCCCCAGGGACTGGTGGGGTCTGGCCACGGCAGCATGGCTCAGCTATCCATAGAACTGGCTGCCTTGCAGCAAACATCAGCATGCAGAGGCTGCTCGACAAGCCAGTGCCACTGCCTGCAGCGTCTCTGCGGCTCAAAGAGGCTGGATTGTCACTGGTGTAACAGGGAAAGGTGAGCTTAGCTGGGGGGAGACATCTAAACCTAACACCTTCCTTCGCAGTTACCTGCCCGAGGTGATGGGGGATGGCTTGGCTAATCAGATTAACAACCCGGAGGTGGAGGTGGACATCACCAAGCCAGATATGACCATTCGCCAGCAAATCATGCAGCTGAAGATCATGACAAACCGGCTGGGCAATGCTAACATCGGGAACGATGTGGATTTCCAAGACGCAAGTGAGTTTAGGAGAACCGGAGAGGTCCACAGCAGGCAGGAGAGGCTGAGCAGCCCTGGCAGCCTGCGTGGGCCTCCGTGCAGCCCCTGCAGCTGGGCCCTGGCGGCAGAGGGGTCATGGTGGCCTGGCTTTTGGCTGCCGGGGGCACTTAAAGTCAGCTGGAGATCAGGTGTGGGCTTGCATCCCGTAGTGGGGGGCGCAGAGAGGAGGAGGTGGCCAGGGCAGGGCTGGTGGCCAGAACTCCCTGGGTGGCAGCAAGGGCAAGGCAGGGATGTCGCCCACCATAGGGAAGGCAGTTGGGGCTCACCTCACGTTTGTCTCTGTGCAGGTGACGACATGAGTGGCTCTGGGAGTGGCGACAGCTGTCCTGACGACGTCTGTGGCAAGAGACTTTCTAAGAGCCCCAGCACCAGGCAGCCAGAAACGCACGCTATTCCTAAGCAGTCTGGACACGGCATCAATGGAGCCAGCAGCAGATCTTTGCCTTCTGCCTTCCTCCTCCTCCTCTCGGTGGCTTTCATTGCCGCGCAGCACTTGTGGCGGTAACTCACTAGCACAGCCAGGAAAGAGACTGCAGCCGAGGGCTTCACTTTGCCAAAACCAACCAACCAACCAACCAACCAACCAAAGGACATATTTAATTCACCTTGGCAAAAAAAAAAAAAAAAAAAAAAAAAAAAAAAAAAAAAAAAAAAGAGGGAGGAGAAAAAGGTTTCAGTTGTTTGCTATTTCTGGCAGTGCTCAAGGTGTTTTCTTCTTTCTTGGTCTTTTCCCCAATGCTGGGCCCTTCTTTCCGTACCTCATTGTTTTACTTTTGTTATTGCCACAAACTGGCTCTCGGGGCTGAAACAAGCCTTTGCAGAGAGGCTGCCGGGGGGAACCCGGCCGGCCCCTCCGAGGGCAGCTCTTCTGCTGCCCCCCGTGGAATATGCAATTGCCCTGATCTTGTTACCCAGCCGCTGCCCAGAGCGCTGCTGACCATACAGCTGCCGAAAGCAGGACGGTGCCAAGAGCAACGCCACTTCGTAACGTGGAGAGACTGAGGGCGTCAGCGCTGCTCAAGTGCTGCATTCAGAGGCTCTTTCGGGTTTTTCCTCTGTACTTCCCAGGCAGACAGAGATGGCCCTTCGCTTCCAGCGGCGTACGTAGGAGCGTGAGCAGGTTCGGTGGGTTGAACTGAAACGGTTTGGCAGTGGCTGTTGGACCCAAAAATGCAGAACTCCCTTTTTCTTTGGAAAGGTCGCAAGTGGGTTTCTTGACTAGAGCTTGTAGCTGACAACAATTTGAAATGTAGGTCTCCTACATCTAAGTGACTGGGAATGAGTGTTAGGGGTTGGGGTTTGGGGTATTTTTTCTTTGCATGCTAGTTGGAAAGCCATTTTTTACCCAAGTAATAATGGTCCAATTTCTACCTGCAGTGCAGTACCGTCGTAGGTAACAGAGATGAAAATATGCACAGTGGGGTTCTCCGCTTGACAGACAGTTGTGCTGCCTCCTCCTCCTCCTCCTCTGGCCCCAGCTCTGGATGGGAATCCCTTTTTTTTTTTTTGGTAATAAGAAAGACCAGGGACTTTTTACTAACTGGAGCATTGCAACTGGTTGTGAAAGTTCACAGCTGGCACGTGCGGCAGTGCCCCCCGGGCAGCTGCCTTGGGGCAGAGCGCGGCTGGTAGCCATGAGCCCTGGCAGTGCCCCGACCCAGGAGGTGGACTCAAGGTAGCACCTACCGGGAGGGTGTGGGGATGGGACATGTTTTGTTTGGGATTTTTTTTTTTTTCTGGTGTTTGTTCCTGTTGCATTGTAGGTTTTTAAGTGAATCCCCACTTTCCATGTCCCTTTCCTATCCTCTGATGCGCCTTCCCTAACAGCTGCAGGGATGGAGTGAGACGGTGGGTCAGGCACCCACTGGCAGCTCTGTTTTGGCTCAGGGAAGGGCCAGGCTCAGTCTCTGCTGCCCCGTCCCACCACACACCAGCCTCTGGGTCACACGGGCGGCTGCCCTAACCCCAAAATGCTTAGTGGGGTGGGCTCCGTGCTGGGATTTGAGACTGGGGGTGGTCAGTGAAAGATATAAATACCCTCATGTAGCTGTAGGAGTGTCTGTGCTTATAGGGCTGTGTGCTTCGGGGCTTCCAGGAGGCTTCTGTACCTAGCAGGTACAGCAAGCATCGGCTGGAGGTGTAGGTTTAGCAGATGTTATAGATACAACGCAGTCACCATGACTGGTTGGGCCAAGAGCACACCCAGCGCTTGGGCTTCATTTGTACAGGGCTGGGTTTGAGTTTCAAATGTGTTTGTGCTGCGGGCGAGAGGGAGGGCAGAGGTGTATCTATCTCCTGCCTTACTGGTCTGCACAGCAAATGTTTGAGCATTTCTCCTCTGTCCTACCAGAGGAGATGTGTCTTTGGGCTGAGCAAACATTAAGGGGTTGGGGTTTGGCTGTTTTCTAAGAAAGGGAAAAAAAATTTTTTTTAACGTGAGCAGTTTCTAGAATGTGCAATTTAAGGGAAGATGAGAACATGAGCAAGGTAACGCTGAGAACTGGTACAGGCGGGCAGGGAGGGAGCTTGTCACCTGCCCTCCCTGGGGCAGGCGTCCCACATGGGGCCAGGTAACGATGCTGACAGTGCCTCGAACTAGGCAGAGATTTTAGGCCAGCTTTGACTGGCTTCTCCAAGTCACAGCGACTAATGTTACTGACCTGGTATCCCTTCTGCCTTGCAGTCAGCTTCTTGTAAGGTTAAAACTGATCTAATCTGGTAGGGTTTCAGAAACGAAAGTTGGGATGCCAGATGTTGGCTGAAGGACTGACAACGCCACTAGACCCATCAGAACCCAGAAGTGGATAAATACAAGTCATGGATTTATACAGGTTTACTTACTTCTAAAAATATGGCAAGTTCCACGTTACTTTTACTGCTCTGAAGAGTTTCTTTTTTTTTTTTTTTAACCCAGTATTGCCAGTACAAATTTAGCCTTCAGTTACAGAAATCCCCACAACCAGTCCTGCAGAAACTTTCCATTCAAAGCAAAAAACAGGGGGAGGGGGCATTAAAACATTGTTCCTTCTTCAAAAAGGTGATTGGGTTGGATTGGAGTTTTAACACATGGATGCCGAGGTCAATGTTTTGTTTTGCAGAATGGGAGATTGAAAGGAAAGTCCTTATCATTTCCATTTCTGTGCACTTAGCATTTGCTGTCAGCCTGTTACCCTCAGAAGCTTCTCACGGGCCCCAAGGGGAACACATCTTAAATGTGAAGCCAAGAATTTACTGATTGTCCAGTTAATATTTCAACAATTTAATAGCCCAAATTATTGATCCTGTTACAATTATAAAACCCGATAGTCCAAATTAATAAGACGAAGCCTCAAGGATACAGTAGAAGCCCTTCGTGATGCCTCCCCCCTTTGGCTGGGGTTGAGCTCCCACTTCGGTGTCCCTCTGGGCCCCAGGGGCGACTGTTCCAGCCCTCCTGGAGCCGAGCTGGGGGCTGGACCAGCATCAGCAGCCGCGGGCTGCGCGGGCGGGCGAGGGCAGTGCCGGGGGCTCTTCCCCCTCTTTGCCAGGAGACGTGTGATGTTGGTGCTGATGCTTCCTCCCGCCTCGGCCCTGGGTCCACTTGAGTTTATTTTGTATGCCTTTTCACACGGTCAGCCTGTGCTGCCGCTTTTTGTCGGTTCCTGGTTGTTCAGTTTTTTCTGTTCTCGTCATTGCCCTGAGGTGGTTTCCCTGACCCACTGCCATCGGGTGGCTCAGGGCTGCGCTTGGCCATGCCACCTTCCACTGGGGAGCCAAACTGGCCAGGTCCCCCCTGGGTATCGACTCGGTATGGCTCTAAACTGCAGCAAACCTAAAGCAAACCGTGGTTAACCCGACGGCTGGACGGCCGCTAGCAGGGCTCAACAAGCTGAAGCCAGCCCAGGGCCAGGCAAGCCCTGAGCCCGTGCTCGGGCTGGCACAGAGCCTGGGGCCTTTCAGTGCTTATAAATGACATTTCCTGGGCTACTGCCGCTCGAAAACGGGACAGACCTCCCCAGCCCCATGGCAGAGGTGAGCTGAGGGCTGCCCTGGGTTGGGTACACGAGTGGGGGGCTCTGGGAGGGGGGGGTGGCTGGGGAGGAACATTTGCTTCGATGTTACCAAGGTGGTGATTTGTGGTGTTCTGGTTTGAAAAGGCCTCGAACTTCACAGGGATGCGGAGGCGGGTAGTGGTCTAGGAAAAAATATTGACAAGGATCCCTCTCCCTGGAAAGGGGAGAACCAGAAATAGCGGATTTCCAAGTGTCTCTGTCTTTCAGCCTGCTCTTTTGTGCCATAATGTGTATGTTTTAACTAAGGGCGAGGGTCTCAAAAGGCTTTGAGAGTGCAGCTACTTATCATTTACAAATGACAAACTGCCTGTTGTTTTCCGGTGGGCTTGGTAGGGGCTAAGGTATAGCAAAATATCTAAAGTCCACCTTTGCTTTAAACAGATGCATTTCTATTTGCAGGAGTAAGAATTATTTCACTTATTGGCATAGCTGGACAGTTATCTATTTCTTTCTGTTACCAAGGTACTTGTAACTCTCTTGCACTGTTTATCTAAAGTTGAAATATGTTCTTTGAATCCTTGTATAAATAAAAAGGCTGGAGACTTAAATCTGTATTTACAGGGCAGGTTTTATTTCTTCTGCATTTAAGCCGAGTTTGGAGTTTCTTTTCTTTTCCCTTGTTAAGGCACAGGTGAAGGCCAAGTCAGGAGTCCCAAGGGATAAAATGATGCTTTCAGCCCCAGGGTTTGTAACGGGCCGATGCCAGTGTTGGCGATAGCGGTTTGCCTGCATTCAGCCCCATGCAGCCTGGAGGAGCAACCGCTGGGGTTGCGTGGCTGTGAAGTGTGTGGAAACAAGTTGAACCAGAGTTGAGCCATCGAAGCAAGTGTGCTGAATGTTCTCGTCCTCACGTAGACGCCCAAAAAGTCATGGCATAATAGTACAAGGAATCAGAAATATCCTCGGTATTTGTCGTTACAAAGCATTGTGCTAATTATTTACCGTGGTCTTGTAGTAGTGCAGCCGCTGGCAGGGTTAACAGCACGCGGAGCAGACCGCTGGGTCGTGGCGGTGTTTGATCCCGAGCACATGCTCAAGGCTGAAGTGATGCCACAGAAGGGTTTGTGCTCCAGCCCTGCCCTGTCCACCACAGCAGGTGAATGCAGGAGTCAAGGTAATGCGCTGAAAGCTGCTCGGGAAGTGTCTGAGACAGACTTGATAATTGGAAACTGCTAAAAGCGTATCTATCTGCCTGGAAGCAAATATCACTTAAATTTAATAAATTGAGTGATACCCTTGAGTGAGTAGGTATTTCTTTATTTTCCTGTCCTGCAGTTACAGCTATTGGCACCACATGCACGCTTCTATATAAACACACACAAGTGCAGAAATTCTGGCCACCCCTAGAAGTTGTTTGCAGACCGGTCGCCTCCTTTGCCTCCTCTGTGTCTAATTATGATCTTAAATAATGGCCTCTTAGAGCTGTGCGTGTATTAAAGCTGTTGGAAAACGTTTCTGTGGCTTTGTGATGCTGCTGAGCACCGTGTGTTTGCAGATTCCCCGCTAAGAACGTGCGGAAGGCGCGGGGGGTGATGGAGGCTGAGCTGGCCAAGGCGATGGGCCCAGGCGCTGCGCAGCGGTGCGTGGCAAGAGGACGGGCGAGAGCCAGCGCCGCCGGGGCTGCTCGCGCCAGGCGTTCGCACCCGAGCCCCCACTGGCAGCGGCACCAAGACCAGAAACACCCGCCCCAGCAAAATCTGGACTGAAGCATCAGCCCTTTTCTAGCCAGGGGATGAGTTCGACCGTCTTCTTGCAGAACAGGCAGCTGGCTTGACTGCCAGGAGATGGCGTTTGCATTTAGCTTGTAATTACTCTCCATGTACCGCTAATTACCCTGCGCCTGGTCCCTCTGCACGGGGCCGGGGCCAGGGCAGGCTGATGGGAAGGGACAACCTTTCAGGCAAGAAGGACCGGCCTCAAGGCAGCTGCAGGCAGGTGGCTCGTAAGCACCCACAGGCTCCTGGCGAGGCAGCGCGGGCGCAGGAAGGTGACGTTTGTTGCTGCTGGTGTGACAGTAACGCTGCCGGGGGCCGGTGGCGTTGGGGCCCTCCCGGCCCAGTGCTGGGGGAGCTGGCGGGAACTGGTAAGCCCGGTAAGTCACGGCAGGCACATCTGGCAAATCCCAGAGCGATCTGCCCGTACGGATCGGTGGAGGGTTCGTGCCACATGCAGTGTGATGCCATGCAAAGTAATCACGGTTTGGGTAACGAGCGGCTGTGATGGGGACACCCAGCACAAGCGGCACTTTGCAAGGGAAGGAGCGTTCTGCCCTTGGCCGTAGCCTTCCGTCGGGATAAGCCCTCTGAACAGATTCTGGGCCGCAATGAACCCGAGCATGACACACAGAAGCAAACGGCAGGTGCTCGGGAAGGAGAACAAAGCAGTGGAGGCCATTTAGCTAATGGTGAGAGGTGACAGGGCACAGGAGAAACACCCCTGAGGAGGTGATGCGCAGCCTTGTGCCCGTGTGGCGCGGGGCAGGGGGGCTGGCGCGGAGCCGCCGGCTCAGCCCCGGCTGGGTGCCCCTCGGCAG
>JAVJGI010000003.1:4948634-4974710 GCA_035590275.1 Ibycter americanus | reverse complement strand
CCTGCCGCCCCTGCAGCAGCACCCAGCTCCCACCACGGGGCCCGGGAGACGCGGTGGGCCGCAGGCCAGGCGAAGCGCGGGGGCCGTGTGGGGCGTCCCCCGGAGCAGGCAGGTGTCAGGGCCTGCCAAAGCAACAGGGGGCCCCTGCAGCGTCAGCCCCCCACCCCGCAGCACCCCAGCCCCACCTGCTCTGTGGGGCTGCCCCTCGCTGTGTGCTCCGCTTCACCGGGGCGAGGGGAAGGCCCTCGGGGCAGGGCTGAGCTCTCCACAGCCCCCCGCCATGGGGAAGCACCCCACCAGCCGGAGACGGGCGAGGATGGACTTCTGGGACACGGGCTGGGGGGCCCATGGTGCTGCCCAGCACCGCCCAAGGTAAGGCGGTCCACAGCCATGGCAGGAGTGTGGCCGTAACCCACCATCGCTGCATCGCGGTGCCAGGACACCCCTGGAAATCGCCCCATGTAGCCAAGCACCACAAGGGCGAGACCTGGCGCTGCGCTGCCCTCCGGCCTGTCTCCAGTTGGGCTGGGGGCAGCTGTGACCCTCCATCTGCCACCAGCCTCCATCTGCCACCACAGCACCAGTGGTGGTGAGCTGAAGAGCTGCTGCTGGCGGATGCAGAGCATGGCCTGGCTTTCGCTTGCTTCCCAGCGGGAGCTGCCGTCTGGGACACTGGCTGCCTATGCTCAACAGCAGCTCCAGCTGCACAAGGTGGGCTCCTACCCTCCACCCCATCTCTGACCTGGTTGGCGGGCAGGGGGGGCACTCAGGAATTGCTCCTGGGCCAGAGACTGCCATTACTTTTCCCCTCCCTGGGAAGCAGGGACCTCATGCCAGGGCTCCTGGCCAAGCCTCACGCAGGTGTGGTCCATATCCCAGTCTCTGGAAGCCTCTTGGATGCACTGGGGCTGAGGGTGCTGCTTCTGCCCTGGGTCCAGCACAGCTTTTATGGCGAGTGCGAGGACCTGGCAGCTCCTCTCCAAAGCTCTGGCAGGGCAGCTTCAGTGCTTTCTGTCTAGCCAGTCCTCACCGTTCCATCTTTCTGTTTCCTCTGCTTGCAGGGTGTGCAGATGCCCACCCTCTGCTCCCCCAACACCACCCCTGAAGGAGTCCAGGCTGGGAAAGGTGACCTGACTGCAGGGACCAGTCTTCTGCCCAGCCAGGAACCTCCCTGACATCCCCTGCCTGACAGACGACAAGGCAGGTAAGGCCTGCAGGTAAAACCTCGCTGCCCTGGCCACTGCAGGGGGTGCAGGCTCTCCTGCCGCATGGACGGGGTGACAGGACAGCTCATATCCCACCCCCAGGATGGAGAGTAGCTCACACGTCTCAAAAGCAAACCTCCTGCTGTGGAGCAGGTCCAAAAACAGCCCCTTTGTGTGCAATGGGTACAACAGCCAACCGCCCAGTGGGAGACAGGGCCCTTCTCCACCGCTGGCTCCAGCCACAGCTCAGAGTCACCTGTAGTGATGCACCACCCAAAAGCCTTGGGACCACCGGCACTCGATCGCAGCCTGCTAATGGGCAGCTGCAATAATGGACCCCATCCCTTCTCCTGTGGTTTTCCAGGTGGGAAGTACTGGAGCCCCTGTGGCACACTCAGATAGCTGTGGCCACCTTTGTGTCTTTGAAGAGAGCGGTGGGGCACATCCAGGACACCATGTCCCTCTTCTCCCACTGCATCGGGAAGGGAAAGACCATCGTGCTCATCCTGAGGGAAGTAGGCATGATCCTCATTGAAGACCCATTACTGCAAATGAAACACTACCATGATTTTCTGGAAATGATGACTGAGAAGGACAGCCTGGAAGAAGCTCTGTTGAGGGCAAGCATTTCATTTTTCCTCCACTGCTCCTCACCCTCTGAAATCCCACTGCGGCACTCCTGCCAGCACCACTTGCTTTTGGCCAGCCAGGACCTGGGCAGCCCCTCGGGCTGGATGGGACCTGACCTCTAGTCCCACAAGCTCTTGCTCTGCCAGGCTCTTGCAGTGTTCAGTGCCTCAGCCACAGCAGGGATGCCCCGAAGCCTGAGCTTTCAGCTCAGCAAGAACCGGGCCCTGCTCAAGCATCCTAACTGCTGCCCTGACAAAAAAGCTGAGTGGTTTATAATGCGGCATCATGCCTTTGCTGGGCAGCTCGTTAGAAGGGTGGGCTAATGGTGACCAGACAGCACTTGTGAGGGTTTCAGAGAGGCAACGTCATCTTGTGGCAGTGGGCAGCCAGCTGCCTTGGTCAGCACAAGAGGTCACCTCCCCAGCATCGCCTCCCCCAGCCCTGTGCTCCTCCGCTGCAGGTCCCAGGGAGGGATGCTGGACTGGTGATACGTCACGCAGCAACTGCAACTTCCCTGACCTGCTCCAGCTGCATCATCATCACCTTCCCAGAGTACGTGCGTGCCCATAGCCCTCGGCTGACCTCGCTGGCAGTGGCTCAGGTCCGATCCGGCAGCGCTGTGCCTGCCTGCACAGGCAGATGCTGGGAACACTGCCTGCAGAGCAGTTGCTGCCGGCACCCTCCTTGGCTGCTCTTGCGACTACATGGCATCACACAGGACCCACGGGAAAGGGGCTGTCAGCTGCACCCCTGGCATGCAGTCACACCGTCAGGCAGGACTTAGGGGCCACACAGAGGAGTTCAGGCAACGCTGTCTTTCCACCATGGCCTGGGCTGCTCTGCTTGGCAACACCGTTCCCTGGCGTCCTGGGGGTACAGTGTGCTCTGCTGTGGAAACCGATGGCCTTCAGCACAGCCGAAGCGGCTCTGATGAGTGCCGGGTGCTGCAAAGGGGCTGCCTTGCCTTGGGTCACACTGGTGCCTTCTCCTTGCACCCAGGTTTGAATGGGAGCATGTCCATACACTGCTGCCCAGGGACCCCTGCAAGGGCCCAAGAAAGCCCACTGATGCGGGTAGGAAAAAGAAAAGAGGCTCTGCCACCTCCCAGGTGGGAGGAGGGAGGCCGGGCAGCGGCTGGCGCCTTTCTGCAGTGCGGGGAGCTGATGCCCGGCCGATGAGGCAGATCCCCAGCAGTGATGGCAGAAAGGCTCCTTGTCTGACCCGCAGCAGCACGGCCCGGCAATAAGGGTGTGCTGCAGCAACGCTGAGCTGGGCGACAGCCGGTGCCAGGGAGGGCCTAAGAAAAAATCCCCAAAATTGTGGCTGCAGGAAAACCCAAGGGCCCTCCCCACGTTGCTGGGGCAGGCAGCATCAGGGCGATGCTCTCCTGCTGAGCTTTCTTCTTTTCAGCTCCTGGGACCTGAACTGTGCCTCCTCGGGCCGGCAGAGCCTGTTGCCAGCCAGGCACCTCATGCCCTGGGCAAAGGAAGCAGCGAGGCAGGGGCACAGGGGACGCCATGCTCTTACGCTCATGCAGGGGAGCCGCCTCCCTTGGCCCCCGAGCTGGCACCTCTCCATCAGGCCATTATTGACCAAGTGGTGGCAGGTGTGCAGCAGGTCAGCTTCCCCTCCCTCCCTGGTGGAATAAAAGCTCACGCTCATCCCTCACAGCTGGGCCTTTGCTGGCTGGCACTGGGTCTCACACCATCCCTGACGTACCATCACTGCTGCTGTGATAGTCCATGTCCATCTTTGTGCCAGCAGCAAATACCGGTCACAGGCTCCTTTTTTGCATCATGACCAGAGAGAAAACTGTTTGAGAAGCTCAGCCACAGGCTCAGCCCACCAGCTGGGGCTGGTACCTGCCTCCAGCCCTGCAGCCACCAGCTGCTGCGGTGTTGCCCTGGCTGTGCCCTTGGCCCCATCCCCACCACCCGCTTGCAGCTGGCCCCTGCCTGCGCTCCCTCTGCCCTGCTACCGCACCACATCGGCAATTCTACTGAAGTTCAGAAAGATTAGCAGTGCCGTACCTGGCTAGCCTAGTAAATAATATTCTGGCTACACAAAGGATGCTTTTGTTGTGGGTGAGGGGCAGCTGCATGAGCTGGGGGTGATCAGCTCCATGGTGCATCGCTGCATCAGCGCTGCATCGGCGCAGCAGCAGCCTTCCTGCGAGGAAGATGGGGGCGTTGGCTTCTGAAGAAGCTGCTATGGGGACAGGTACAGTATGAATCCAATTGTTTTGCAAATGATCTGTGGGCTCTGAAAGTGTTTTTAGCTTTTTTTAAATGCAGCTCTGAGGATCCTGCAGGCACTAGGACCTGCCTGAAGCCTTTACGACTGTACAGCAGGGATAAATATAGCCGAGCCCAGCTGGCTGCCAGGCAGCGCTGGCCCTACGCGCTGCTGGGCAAAGCACCCCGATCCCCCGGCACCCCGATCCCGGCCGCCGCGCAGAAGCAGCCAGCCGGGAGTCCTGCACTGGGGCCGGTGACACGGTGGCCTCGGTGGGCGATGGTCCAGCTCTGCAAGGTCACGGCCTCGCTGCTCATCAGCAATGCCAGAGCAGCCTGCAACGAGGACCTGCTCGCGCGAGAGGGAGTCACCTTCTGCGTTAATGTCACCAGGCAGCAGCCATTCCCCGGGCTCCAGCGGGTCCGGGGCATGCGGGTACCGGTGTTCGATGACCCGGCCGAAGACCTGTACCGGTACTTTGAACCGTGCAGCGATGCTATAGAAGAGGCTGTGAAGAGCGGTGGGAAGTGCTTAGTTTACTGTAAAAATGGCCGCAGCCGCTCAGCTGCCATTTGCACAGCTTATCTGATGAGACACCGAAAGCTGCCACTCAAGGATGCGTTTGAGGTATTGTACTTACGCCCAGCTTTATGCTTAGACAGCTTTTGGGTAAGAAATGCAATGCTTATTATCGGTAATGATGATTGCTCATAGAATTCTTGTGCTGCTCTCACCTGTTTATTAGCTGTTACACAAATATTCAATATTTGAATAAAAATTCCACTGTAAGTTTTTTTCACCCCCAACTCGGACAAATAAGCTTTCACTGTGAGGTTTCTGGGACAAGTGTCACCACAAATGCAAAATAGGCTGTAAGGACTGGTAGCAAATATGCAAAGTTGGTTGGCCTGTGAACGTTTTCCTTATCATTTGCCTAGTCATGGTAAGTGAAGTTTAAGCCAGAGACACAAAGAAAATGAGTGAAATGGATGCAGGTGTGTGCAGAAGTTGTTTTGCAGGATTTGCTCTTATCACCTACATGGCAGCTCAACACAGCAAAGAAACCTCACCTGTTAGGCCTGCTACATAGCTAGGGGCTAGCTGGCTACAGGCAGTAGCATCTCCGCTTTATTAGGAAGCCCATCCAATACACGTGACTTGTGCTCTGCGGTCTTTTAGTCATCACCCATTTGGTAGGTGTATCACTAAAGTCTGTCATTTCGATAATACTGTTTTGCACAGTATCAGACAGAGGTGGGCAGGTACGTGACCAAGTTTCACACAATCTGAAACGTGAGTGATGCCACCCCGCTTTGTGAGACAGTCACATTTCCAGCAGATTCAACAGCTCCTTTTCATGCCTTGCCCACGAATCGTTCTGTAACAGGGACCACATGCCAGGAGGCCTTAGCAAGCACAGAGTGAGGTCAGCTCACCAAAATATCTCTTTATTATTCTGTAGCCAAATCAAAGCCAAAGTAAATCTTCTCAATAGTCTAAGAGGAAAATAATCCATCTGCATGATACCCACCCTCGCTCCTACAATGTCTCTCCTTTCTCCTAGACCGTGAAGTCTGCCAGACCAGTAGCAGAACCCAATGTGGGATTTTGGTCTCAGCTGCAGAGATACGAAGAAGATTTGCAGATACCAAAGCAGTCTGATCTGCTGAGCAAAGGACTTAAAAATAGCAATGTGTGAAGGTGTTTTAAAGGGAGTGAAGTGGTTTGCTACAGATTTTAAAAAAAAAAAGTAATCACATCATGTATCACCTATACATAAAATGCCTTACTCCCTAAACTGAGTTGATGGTTCACTGACTTCATTCAGAGCGTTGCCGTGAAGGTGCGTGGGAAAGGGGCGGGTAAGCAGGGAGAAGCAGCAGAAACAGAAAATGGTTGGAAAGACTGTAAACAAAGCAGAGAAAGGCATGGTATCTTCCGCATTTATTTTCCCCTGAATGACACTGAATACAATAACGCTGTATTGAACAAATGAATGAGTGAGTTACTGCATAGGGATTTTGCTCTTGGTTTTTAATTAAACTTCTCCTGTTTTTCAATTAAACTTCTCAGTGACATCACTAAAAGACCTGATGCCAGACCAAGGAAGTTCTGAATTTCTCTCACCTACTGGACCATAATTCATGTTCATGAGCTGACACACCCATTTGTGGGAAATCGACACTGGAACCGTTTTGTCTCTGCCCAAGTTCTGAATTTTCCTTGTGGTCAAGTAGACCAAAATACTGCCACAAAATTACGTAAAAATCCAGAGGACAGCATATACAGATGGCGGTAAGCAGTTCAGCTCCCACCATGCAAGTTAAGTCCCTTTTCAGCTTCTGAAATTATTTTCCAAAATACCAAAGGAATTCTTTTAAAACCAGTAGTTGATAGTGGAGGGAAGAAGATGACACTAGCAATCTAAAGTAACCCTAACTCCTTCTAGCTTTACTTAACTAAGCCTAACAAAATCTGTCAGTGCCCAATTCACAGCTTAATGTGTCAGTTTTACATGTCAGCTGTATCTGCGTGCAAGCAAGGTGGCTAAATCATTTCTGCAAAGACTCTTTGCCAGTTGCCCTGTGAAAGTATCTATTGGGATATCAAGGAAGCTGCATGAAACTTCTAAATCAGGCTACAATGATGTTTATCATAAGACATTAAAAGTGGAGAAAAGGTATTTTGTCGAACTGTATTAATACATCTGTAATTTAAAAGGGACAAGTTATGAAACCTGTGAACCTGCAGTGTTAAATTCCATTCGATGTTGCTCAAAGCATCAATATGAAGTTAGCTCATCGTCATCTAAGTGCTTACACAAGGCAAACGTATGCTCCCACCAGTGGTGTAGGTTAAGGCAGAACTTCTAATGATGAAAAAATGACAGAGAATAAAGCCACTGGGGAATTACATGAATTAGACAATTCAGATGCAGTAGAAGTTCCCAAAGTCAAAGATTGTTCAAAGTTAAAACAGGATTATTTTAAAAGCTGAAAACATAGAAATAAAAATAAAAAATTTGGGCTATCATCTTCTTAGTTATCATAAGGCATTTTTGAACCAGATGCTTTCTCCACTCCCAGCTGTGTTTGGTTCATTCTGTATCATTTATCTTTGGTATCTGCATTATAGCCAATAAGAAATTTATTGCACACCTGCAGATTTGGAGGTTAGTGGTTGTTAGGGAATTTGTGGTTGCTAGGGAATTTTTTGTAGCTTTTATAAAGCTTGACTGTCATAGATAATATGAATTTCAGTAAAACATAAAACTTCAAGCCCACGGTATATACAGTATATCCTTATTAATGGCCAGGATACCACTCATCAAAAAATCTGTTTCAGTCAGACTGTGGAATAAAGTTTATTTCCTGCCAGAAGCAAAAGCTGCTGCACAACAGTAAGAAGCTAAACAGTAATGAAAACACAATACATTTCTATCGGTGAGGCATATTAACTTGCAGTCAGCTACAGCATATCAGTTCCGCGTTTCTGAGTCAGCTGAAATAAAACAGTTGCTTTTGATTGTCAGGATACACCACACTCTGTGGTTAAATTTTACCAGACTTCTCAGCACGCAGCAAACCTTCATGCCTCAGGATTTCACGTCACAGCATTTTTTGTTGAAAACCATTCCTGGAAACCCATTCTTATGTACACTGAAAACTATACTCCTCCTTGTACTGCTCCAAATTAAGACGAAAGATTGCAACTTGGAACTGGAACCCTGGAAGTAGTTCACTTCTTTGAGTTCACAACCTGCTAACGTTACAAATGATGTACAAGTAAGTTTAGACATACTCCTTGTTGCTTATGACTGTCTCAGAGTTGCTGGTGTAAATGCACTGCTGACGAGGTGCCTGGCCTGCTGTATATGTGTATTTGCTGCCGCTGTAAATTAAGAAAAAAAAAAGATAAAAAATACTAAGTACTACACACATGTCCACTGTTTCAGATACTTAGGAAGTTACTCATTTAGGTCCATAGCCAACCCACCAATAGCTTCACAAAGGTGCAGAAATTAGAGGCCCATCAGTCTGATAAGTCTTGTAGCTAAGGGGAAAGAGATGGGCTCTTGGACAGGCAGCACAGCCATCTCTCTTGTAACCAGAAACAGACTGGATTCCTAACTCACTTGTGCTCTTCCTCGTGGCGATTCAGTCAAGTCCCTACAGCAGAAAAGAATCTAGACCTTAATGCCTTTGTGCAAGCTGCAGTTTTGAAGACAGAAATCAAGATGGTGCAAAGGGAAAACAGAAGTGTCTTCAGCCAACCCCTTCAGCTGTCATTTGCCATGTTGCACTTCTATTTCATACATCAGTTTTACCTGATTTTCAGGATATTTGGATACTTTGTATCAAAGTATGGTGAGCAAGATCTAAAGTCCAATGTGGCTGAAGAAATATTACCATAAAATTTAATGGCTTCAGATTAGGCAATGGAGTACCAGAGGAACACTCTCACTTATGTTTTTTGACATAACTTTCTTAAGATTAAATACAGCAGCAGTGAGCATGCTTCTTCCTTCCATGTTATCATCCTCTCAAGCCTAGCCAGTACAGCCTTCAAGCCATTTGGGTTCTTCTGGGTAGACATGAACCTCTGCTATTTCTGAGAATTCTATCCCTCTCCTTCAGAAAGGGACCTTCTGTATGCGTGAATAATTTAAGATTGGGAAAAAAAAAATAAAATCTGGGCAAGGTTAAATATTGAGGCCGGAAATCTCAACTTTTCTGATTCACTGCGCAACAAGACATTCCATAAGAAACAAGAAAAAAAAAGCCTATGTGGCTAATGATCAGTTGGATATGCTTTGGGAAGGAAATGCCATTACACTTTCTGCAAATTCAATGGCATTTGAGTATTTCCATAGTAGTGAGTATTGCAGAGACACTTGATTATAATACACTATCCTTTTTGATATACTTTTCCTTTGCCAATAAGTTCGCTTTTTCAATGTACATTTTCATCATGTGTATCTTAGATCCATCACCAGTACCCAGAATTACCAAACACTAGTTATAGGTGACCAATGATGGCAAAGTATCAACAACTACACTGTCTAGGAGGTACAGCATCCCCTGCCATCACGAGTCTGTGAAATGCCAAAGCACTGAATTAATAGGTACAATTTCCTCTTTGTACTTTATATGGCTACAGACTTATACCAGGTGGTGGGAGAGAGAGAGCATAGCATACAGGTAGAAATGGTACCTATTTGACAGCTAATATTTCAAGTGACATATCCAAGGTTACCTGTAATCCTGTTTTTTCTTCCCTTTGCAAGAACAGGTCAGTAAGATCCCACCAAGCATATAAAGAACAGATCCAGCCCAGCCTAAGTACAGAGCATCTCCTAGTTCATACCTGAAACAGGAAACATTTTATGGAAATAGCATATAACAGGATCACAAAGCCATTATTTTCAACTGAGTCATAAGGTGAACAAATCATGCAAACAAACAAATTCTAGCCTGCATAGAAATCAGCTATCTGAAAGGTACTTCAACAGATAACAAAAGAGAACAGACCTGGCTTTGTGTCTGTTCAGTAAAACTCTAACATGTATATTTAAGTTCTTTGCCAAATTAGTGGCAGTACAGGCAGTACTAAGCAACATAAAGATAAATAGCAATAAATACTTGCATATATTTAATAAATTGCTGATAATAAATGATAATAATATATCTTTTGTGCAGTCCACAACACTTATTTTGCCATTGTATCGGCTGTGCCACTGAAGTCATTTTGTGAAACTGAATGAGTCAGACCTTACTGTCTATGTCATGAGAAAAGGTTAACCATAGAAATCAGTTTTCTATAGACACAATGCAAGATCACCTACAAGTAGCTATTTGTACAGGGCTAGCTTTCAAACTTCTGTGTCCTAAAGAATATTCAGCACTCTCTGTGGTTATATGGCTGGAATACATTTATGAATAGTCCCAGGCTGGAAAAGAATAGTTCCCCATTTTACTGTATGTCCTGGTTTCAGCTGGGATAGAGTTAATTTTCTTCTTAGGAGCTGGTGCAGTGCTGTGTCTTGGATTTGGTGTGAGAACAATGTTGACAGGACACTGATGTTTTTAGTTGTTGCTGGGTAATGTTTATACTAAATCAAGGACTTACTGGTTTCTTGGGCCCTGCCAGCGAGAGGGCTGGAGGGGCACGGGAAATTGGGCAGGGACACAGCCAGGACAGCTGACCCAACCTTGTCAAAGGGGTATTCCATACCATATGGCGTCATGCTAAGTATATAAAACAGGGGAAGAAGAAGGAAGGGGGGGACATTTGGCATTATGGCGTTTGTCTTCCCAAGTAACCGTTACACCTAATGGAGCCCTGCTGTCCTGGGGATGGCCGAACACCTGCCTGCTGCTGGAAAGTAGTGAATGAATTCCTTGCTTTGCTTTGCTTGCATGCGCGGCTTTTGCTTTACCTATTAAATTGTTCTTATCTCAACCCTTGAGTTTTACATTCCTTTCTAATTCTCCTCCCCATCCCTCTGGGTGAGGGGGAGTGAGCAAGTGGCTGCGTGGTGCTTGGTTGCCGGCTGGGGTTACACCATGACAATGTACAAAACTACATCTTTCAGGAACCCCCCCAAGTCCAGTCCAAGAAATCCACTGACAATGAATTTGACCCGAAGACTAGACACAAATGAGCCTGGGAAAGTCTGGCAGGAGTTCCGCAAAAAGAGGAAAGCAAGTTTTTACATTCAAAGACTATATCCACAATACGGCCAGACCTCTGTGGACTGAGATACCTAATGTAACGGCAAAATAAGTGTCATGGACTGTGTAGAAGGTATACTGAAACCAGGTATGTGGGTTTTCTTTCCGCTTGCAAACACAAAATCATTATTCAAGTGTCAAAGTTTCTTAGTCCAGAATTAATTGCTAACAGGAAGGTTTACACAGGTTCACTGCTTTTCACGTTCTCATCGCATATTGGAGCTGCAAGGTCTCTGCTGTTCTAGGCAATTCCCAAACACGGAACAAGGCGACAATCATTATCTCAAAAAAACAGGAGTGCAGGTTGCTGGAGGAATACTAAAGAACAATCAGCGAGTGTTGCCCAGTGCATGCAATCACCTCTGCTCACCAGTCACCTGTAGACAGGAACGCTGTAGATGTCATACCAAAGGAAAGTATATAGAAGCGCTCAGCAGAACTTTGGTTGCCTGCACAGCTGTATGAGAAGTTCCTCTAAGAATTACTGGAGGTCAAACTTTACCAATTTGCTTAAGTCAGGCCAAAGAAGTGCAAGTTGAAAAATAGTTTTGCCGCTCTCTTAAGAGTGAAGATCAATACATGTCTCACTGAGTCCAAGGAGCACAAACTTCCTCAAGAGCATGTCTAGCTTTACCAATGATCAAAGTTAATTCACTAAGAACTGCTTCGTGTATCGATAGTCTTAAACATGAAGTTTAGATATTAAAAAAAAAAAAAAAAGATTTCTTTAGCTACTGAATGCAAACAATCTGGTAACTGATTAACATGCATTGATGTTGAAGCCCCAAAGCTGTACCAGGTAACTATAAAACTCGCTAACTATCCCATTAACTGAAATTCCTTATCAACAGTTGTTTCAGTCCTCTAACGTATTTATTACCCTTCACATAATTCTCTCAAGAGGATATAAAACAACAAAAAGTATTCACAAGTGCAATTTCTTTGTAAGTGCTTGTTTGAAAATACACGGAAAACTGACAAATGTCCAAAGCAATTGCCTAAAGTACTTTGATTGATAACAAAGCACTTCACCTCTGACTTGCCTGAATTGATTCTCAGGAGGAAGCTTACAAAACACTTCAAACATCATCCTAGCAACTAAAGATTTGTAGTTTACTGATCTAAAAATTATATATTCAGTAGAGGTACTGGCAAACTATAAATGTTCCTTTTCCCCAAAACCAGCTCTCTCATGTTCCACAGGCAATATATTATGTTTCCCTCTCCCTTTTTCCCCCTTGCTGAAGGAGAGGCCCGGTCACCTCTACCCTTGTTCCTCATTGCTAAGTATGGCACCTAGATAAGGTGCCATAAGCAGGCATTTGGTTTTGAAGACTGTTGTGTTTATATCGGACAAGAATAAGGGCTTTTATGCCTCAAAACTTGTTTGTACGCAACTGTATGGGCTGAGAGTCCCACTAACTTTGCCTCATTTTAATTCGTAAGAAGGCAAACAAATGTTCAGATGTTAATATATATTGAAAAACGTGTTTTTATTTCTTTAAGACAATCAGCACACTTCAGTGACGTTTCTCAGCTATCTGCAGGTCACTGGTACACAATTGACGCTGGTTTCTGTATCTTTTTTTCAATTGCTTGTACATCTGAGACATTGTATTCTAGCCATAGATAGAATTTTGTACCTCTTTTGGTCTAAATGCCAAAGAAAATTAAGACTTACCTTTTGTTCTTCATAGAATTGAGATGTGCACTTAATTGAGTCTCACAAGAAAATGTAAACACAGTGCAGAAACCCCTCAGCTGTGGGTTTGATATTCCCCACACAGTCACTAAACCTTGGAGAAGAGAACTCTCCTCCCTCCCCACCAACATCTCTTAGTGCAGCTGCCTGTAAACGTGACGGAGTTTGGTATGACACAGCTAGTAACTTACTTGGTTCCAGCATACAATGGGTCAAAAAACTGAGCAGTAACCATCGCAGCGTACCAAGAAACAGCCACCATGGAGCAGAGACCTACCAGGAAAAGTTAAAAAGCACACAGATGAGTGATTCCTTTAATGGCTCTAACAGCTTCAAACCAAGAGCAAGTGTTCATTTCATTTAGTCTAGCTGTGAAAGCAATACAAAGTATTGATAGCATTCTCATTTCAGCCTCAATATTACCTCCTAAAATAAAGAGAAATCCTCCCGTGACAGCAAACTTCATTTTTGCATCTTCATCGCTCAACCCAACGTTTGTGCACTTCAAACCAAGCAGTGAGAGTACTGTAGCTATGAATCCCAAAAGGATGGAAGTAATCATCAAGGCACGGCATGCCTGAATATGAGCTAAGACAGAAAAAGAGAAAACAAATCAGGATCTATACAGAAATTAAATTAATCTTGTGCTGAAAAAATAGAAGTGATTAGAGGGAGTGATGAAATTAATAGGAGTAATGAGTGAATCTTGTTCAGCTTCATTATTTGGTTCAGAGAAAGTTCCAAACCCTGGAGTGTTTAGCCTTCAAGTCAATCAGATTTCAGAGCTGAACCACACTTAAACTTTACAAGCTCAGTAAATCCTCTTGGGCCTTTAGTAAATCCTGAAAAATTATAGCAAGCCCTTCATAGCATACATGTTTTGAGTCCTGTGGAAAACATGTAGCAGTATATATGGTCATTTACAGGAGCAGAAATAAGCCTCCTACTCACAAGTCCTGGTGACTTCCTTACACCTGAACAGCCGAGCGCAGAAGACACCTCTGAACTCCACGTCTAGCCAACGTGTGTGGGGCTCTGGCACTACAGAGGCGTTGGAAAAATGTGCCAGCTTTGCTACTTCCAGTAAGAGATGGGAAAGAAAGTGCTCAAGTTAGCAGCGCACTCTAAACTGCGAGTCAGGGCAATGAAGAGGAGACGAGCGGATCTGAGAGCTGCAGCACTCCTCCCTAGGACATACTCCTGTGGAGAGGTTACAGCTGCTGGGGACACCTTACAGAATTTGGTATGCTGACAATTCGGCATCACTTTAGCTCCTGGTCTTCACGTTTAGGTATCAACTGCACAAAACCCAGGACAAGATTATTAACCAGCCTAAGGAGGAAGGTCAGACAGGGACTTCAGGCTCCTTTAAAATGACACCCTGGCTTTGGCAGGTTACGGGTCAAATGGCACTTTGGCACCTTTGTTATGAGATAAACGTGCCAAGTGTCACCAATCCAGCAGGTCTTGGCTGCTAACTTTGTTGCACTTGATGATCTTAAAGGTCTTTTCCAACCTAAATGATTCTATGATTCTAACCACACATGAAAAGGGTCTGAACTGGAGTACATCTGGACAGTTGCAATGTTGATGCTAGCGTTCAAGCTCTTGCTCCCTGGTCACCTCCATGTCCTCCATGTTAACCTACTCTCTGGCTGTGTAGCGGAGTGAGCCCATAACACTTCAGACAACAAAAATCAGGCACAGAAACAGGAGGCAAAGTGATAGATTCACACTTGGACTCAGCAGGCTGTATAGCTTTATGTGGCTTAAGATTATTTGTCCTGCAAACTTAAGAGTTATCAAAGACAGTATTAAGCAGTCATGACAGAAATACACAGTATTTAAGGATAACATCATTCAAGGAATTAACGTTTTGTTAAGCACTGATTTTAAAATTTTCAGGGGGAAAAAAAATCTGACTAATAAAAGTGAAAAGACCCTTCAAAGTACCACTACCAGTCAAGGCATTTGCCTGCAAAAGATACTGTTAGGACAAGCTGCTTTCATAAGTCCGCTGCTGCTTTCTAGTTGGGGATTTTACACCATGGCAGGGATCCAACAACTTACATTTCAGGTCTTTGGGACTCCTGGAGTATTATATGGGACTCCCCATATCTTTCCAGGACACACAAGCATACCCTCAGGCTAAGTGCTTGCAAGCCAATGGCCGTATTATTTTAACAGGAGAGATTTCATACCATACCCTCTTTGTACCACAATATGATAACCTCAACAGCCTTAACTGAACTTACTTCACAGTCCAGAAAGCTCATTTTTTTGTTGTATTCATCTTAAAAATTATTTTATTGAACAAGATACAAAGTCAGTTCATGTTATTGATCAATACTAATTGTAAGAAATTATTCCAAAATTGTGTCATTGGAAGAAAAATCTGTGGAACATTGAAAAGAAGAAGGAAAAAAAAAAAAGAAAAGAAGATAGTTTAAAAAGCATTTGGCAGGTAAATAATGGCTTTATACAAAATGTTTGATCTAGTTGTGACTAGACGGCTATACATAGTAGCCAGTAAATCTTATGCAATATTGCTTTTAAAAAGGTCCTCACTTCAAAATTTGTGATTCGGACTAATGGCTTGCCGAATTCAAAAGCTTTAAATCTGTATCAGAGAACCACATCCAGTATTGCCCATGCACAAAACAAAAACCAGAGGTATACCACACAGTTCAACTGCCAATAAGGAAACCTTCATGGAAAATCTTCATGGTCCTTCTGATGACAGGTAACAAAACACTTCTGTTTTTTCCCCTACCACCAATCCCTGGCATCTGCTGCTGCAGCAGTTTCAGTTAAGTTTCTAAACAGCAATTAGAAACACACCTGAACTGGCCACGATAGTTTTTAGTCTGCTTTGGCTCGTATCTGCAAGTGCTACAGACATTTCTTGGAGGTCCCACTGTTTGCTCAACCCTCATTGCTACCAGCCCCACTTTCTTCCTCTTTCCTTGTTTGCCCAACTGCCCTTTTGACTTTTTCTACAATTCAGTGTCTTCTAACTTGTTTCTTTTCCAGTTCTCCTTTCTAAACCCCTTTTTTCTCTACAATTCTGCAAGCTGCTTTTACCTTCCCTTTCCCCCTGCCTACACCTCTCAAACATCCTGCCATCTTCTCAGCAGCATAACTGATCTCTTCAACTGATGAAATTTAATCTTCACAAATTCACTTTCAGAGCCTGGCCTATTCATTTACTTTCTGTCTGGCCTCATTTCTTTCCTTCCTGACTCCATGTTGTTACCTGCAATTTTCCATTAGCCTTGCTGTTGCTTGCATTTGTTTCTCTTTTGCTTAAGCACATCTACTCACAGTGCTCTTTTCTGCACCCCCCACCCCCAGCCCCATTTCTTTAAAACCCACTTTTTTCTCAGCAGCTCCAAGATGTTGACCTGATGTGGCCCCATTGCCCACATCTGTGCACATGGGAGCTCTGTGACACTCTCAGAGCAACACTCCGTGTAAATACATCAATGACAAGATGCTGCCTAGAGTCAGCAGCAGTGTTATAAACCAGCCCTTGCAGTGGTTTAGACATGAACCAAATGCACACTCACATAAGCACTCTGCAGAGGATAATGTCTGATGGACACGATCCTGCTATTGCTGAGTCTAAGAAGTTTAAATAGGGTTATGTTCCTCTTAATACACACATGCATTTTAAAACCAATTGTTAGATAACACTGAAAGATGAAAAGAACAGATTATTCCCTAAATACTGGACACGGACAGCTTCAGAGAATTGCTACACTAGGGTCAGAGGGGGTCAACAACAGCAGTTTATTCCAGACAGAGAGAAAGTGAATGTAATACCTTATTCCCACTAATTCTATATTACATATTCTTCAGATTAGGAGTATCCTCCTACCTATTTAGTTTAGCTACCTCCCAATATAGATTGAACTAAGTAGAAAGGCATTTTTATTCTGGGATAATTATTCTGGGAATAATTCTGGGAATTATTCAAGACTAATAAAAACTAGCTTTACTGTCTATAAACATGCTCACTATCCAAAGAACACTGCCTTAGTTGAGCATTTGAGGACAATCCACAGTTCTGCTGACAACTGAGACAGAGTACAGGAGCCAGCAGATCTAAATTTCCTGATATTTAGAACAACATCCAACAAGACATTCGTTGACAAGTATATTTGTTTATAACATATACTCATTGTATAACTTATAATATAGTATGTTACGATTATGTTATGATATGTATAACATACACTCTTTGTATTTCTTGCTTTATGTATGATTTTCAGTCTCAACACCCAAAACCCACTACCACACCTTAGTTACAAATAGTATTTCCTAACTATTATGTGAAAAACTCCAGCTACAGTACATTAGCTATCAAGTATTGCAAAAGAAGGCCTATACAAGAATTCCAAATAAACATGGAACTGTCATAAAATTTGTTAAAAAATGTCATCCTACTAATTCCTCCAAGATGCTAGAAAAGAGAGTACACCATATTTGAAATGCCTATTAAAATAAATGTCTTATCAAACAACTTTATTTGCCTTATTTTATAGCCTTTCCTAGTGTGCTTGACACGTTCTGCTGCTGAAGAGATTTTTATTACTACAACCCACAAAGTCCTTCTCGGCCAGTTATTTTCCAGTACCACCAGACTACTGAAACAAAAGCCTTACTACGTTTTTTCCAACAAATTTTTAAGCAACATAAACAAGACTGCATGAAGTCACATACCAGGCAGTGCAAGCATAGAGTCGAATTCTCTGCAGTTGGATATTCCAGTGCTGTCTTCTGCACAGCTCTTCCACAGGTTTTCAAACAATGTAGACGTTGTGATCACACTACCATGTACACTAGAGACTTTCCAGTAATTATTCGGCAAAGTAGCTCCAATAATTGCCCACCCACTCAAGCACAAAAGAAAACCAACAATTTCCAATGCAGCAGTCATGCTCGTGACTAGTAACAGTTAAATATTCCTATAATTAGATTACAATCAACTGAAGCCTTTCAGAAGCCTCCTTGCTGTTTTATCTCTGGGTTTCACTCCAAAATGACACTACCTTTGCTCTTTGCTCAACCCCAGAGATAAGGCTTACAGTGCATGACAATAAGAAATGGGAGCAGTTCATGATAAAGATATTAACTTTTTTTTAAATGACAATATTAATTCTTTTTCTAATGGGAAGTGACAAAATGAGTCTATTCTTAGTCTCAGCCTAGAAAGTCCAGCCAGTATTTCTGCAAAATATCTTCTAAGAGTGGTAATATTGGCAAATATTTTATTTCTCTCTCTCCTCTGAAGTCAGCTAGGGTTTACACAGATTAAAATTGTTTGTAATTTTATTATTGATCTCAAATCAAAAAGCTTTACTGTGTTATTTTCTTGATGACTCAAGTATAAACAAGCTTGAGAATGGGAACATTATTCTATTGCTACAAAATTTAACACATTTTTTGGAGTTATGGTCATAAGTAATCCATAGCAACTGTACTGCCAGCTTCTTTCAGGAAGGTTAAGTCTGTGGATGACTGGTTTCCATTAATATTTTACAGTCTATTGATCTATAGTTAAACACGTTGAGTCTTAAAAATAGTCCCAGTTACAGTGGAATACAATTGTAATAATGTATGTTTCACGGAAATGAAATACAAGGGAATGAATGACCCAGTGTAACAGACGTATCTCAAAAGGAATAAAATGATGAAGGAAAACAGCTATCTGAAAAATAATACATATCAGCTGATTGCGTCTCTTTGCCAGAATATCTTAGTATTTTAAAAAACCCTATTCTAGGTGAAGCAGAAGTATGTTAGACTTGGTTTACTTGCTTCTGTTCTTGACTAGACAAAGTCATAGACTCAATTCACATCACGCACTAATGTTAATACCTTAAACTGCTTGTGTATCCAAATGGGGTTAACCCCCTTTTGCAGTGATAACCTGCTCTTATCTCCAGGAAACGGAGTCAGAGTTTCTTCATAAAATAATCCTGCTATGATGCAACATGGTAACAGTTACAGCATTTACACAAAGACTACCAGAAGGATTAGCATTGAGACAGGCACAACTTGCCCGTAACAGATATCTGTTTGGGGTTTTTTGTTTTGTTTTTTCAAAATTCACTGGTGATTTTGAGCTGAACGTTGGTAGGTTCAGCTGCAAAAGGATGCTACAGTGCCACCATGATATTTTTGCTCCTTTGGTAGCCAAGAGAATCACTGCCACTGATTTAAATAAGAACAGATTTGGCAGCACAGCCAGTGTGATCCTGTGCAGCTCTACACTTGCAGTCCTTTCAAAAAACTAGATGGCATATGGTAAGAATTGTTATTCTCCAGTGACTTTTACTGAATTCCCTCCTTCTGCTAAGTCACTGCAATTTGAAAAAAGATAGCATAGTAAAATGAACACACTGCACCAGCATAATGGAGTATCTGCATCCCCTTAAAAGCCCTTCAAAGAGTTTCAAATTAATTTACCCATACATAGGTGTTACCCTGGTTACCTCAGCAATCACTTCTGCTGACAACACTTTCAAGGTTGAGTTTAGTTGGGACCTTGAATTAAGTGTCCCCAGATTTTATACTGCTGCCAAGGATAAAAAAAAATTGAAGAATTTCATTTCTTTAAAAAATATCTCTTCCTAATTAAGAAAGCTATTTCAACAGGCAGTCATAAAGCACATATAAACAGAAAAGATTAAACTGCAGACCTGGAATACATGAGTTTTCCTATATGGCACCAGGCATTTTAATCATTCCGTTAAGGAAATCACTCTTCAATGGTGTTGAAGAACATAGGGTTATTCTTCACTAAATTTTGTAAACTATGGTTTGGTAAGCGATGGGCGTAACAGCAAATGCTGCCTTGCAGAAGGCTCTACATCAGCAGTGTAAAAGAGTTGGTGTTAATAGCTTCACATCAGCACCACCCACAACTTGGGAGTTCTCCTTCAAACTTGCTCTAACCCAGTCAGGTGAACTGAACTCCCATCAACAGCTGGAAGTGTGCTTCTGGAGCACATTTCCCTGCTTTGCTTCATTCACAAGGAAACCAATTTGCACACTCCACAACCACTCCACAATTCAAACCAAGTGCAATAAATGGAATTCATTGGGAAATTCATTACAAAACTGTACTCCTGATTTAAGTAAAATGCTTACATAGACATGCCAAGATGTGAACACATATGACCACAGGAATATACGATCGCAGAGAGAAATTGCTCCTAACCCCTCTGATATTCTCATAACAGAGCATATTCGCATGTAATATGATTGAGAGAGGGTTTACAGGCAGAAATAGTATTTTTAAAAATCAGAAAATTGGAAAAAAATACTGAAAAATATTAACAACTTAAATGTTTGATCAGCATGAGCTGTACCTTTTTGATCAGTTCCGTAGATTTGTTCAAAGACCCAGGAATGCTGACTGAGCGCTGTAAGAAGAGAAACAGTCCTGCAACAGATAGAAACTACTCTGCAGGCAGCCACATGACATGCCCGTCAGCTAGCATGAAGAACCCTGCATTGATTTTAGGAGACACGCAGTTCTTTGAACAGCTGAATACGATCCACCCAGCCCTGCCAACCAGGTGTCCTCTCTTCCAATTATGGGGGCCACAGGAAGGGAGGGAAGAGAACCCCCGGGAGGCAACTGCTTCAGTTCACCCAGGAACTCTTCTGTTCCTGGGGAATATTTTCTTTCCATGTTTAGTGTAATGAAACTGAATTTTTAAAAAAATGGAGTCTGTCCTACATTGACTCTGCTTGTCTCCATAACAGGGCAGAAATATCCGTTTCTCCCTGTTACACAAGGCAAGGCAGAGCTGCCACACCATCATAAGCATCCGTGCCATCTTGCTACCACGTATGAGAACTGAAGGATTATGAGCACCATCTCTTCACTCTGATTTCCAGAAATCATGTGTAAGTTTCTAGATGAAACTTAGGTATCTGGTATCTACATAGAGAAAGTCTTAAGAGAGGAGCAGAACAGGTACCAGAATGGTATGAAAAGCTGACATTGACGCAATGAGTAGTATGTCTAAAATCACATGATGTCTAAAAGCACATGATTAGCCTTTCGAGGCTACAAATTCTGGCCTTGTTACAGGATGCTGATGCTTATTCTTAAGCTAGCACCATCTTTATGAAAGCACATGAGGCCACCAAAGCCAGGGCCCTGAGGAAGAACCACGAATATGCTAAATCTTGACAGTTAACTCTTGAGAGTTAAACTCTTGCATTTTAGAGAACTGCCTTATGGTAAGGCAGCTCTGACTCCGGCAGAGTCCACAACAACAAGCGTTCATAGTCTGCCAGGCATGGTATTTGCGAGTTTTGAACACTTCTTATCAAGAACTAATCAGCTGGAAAGAGTCCAGACAAACAGCATTGACAGTAATCAGGGATCTATAAAGCAGGGAAGGCTTGAAGAATTATTCCATTATATAATTCATAAAGCGCCTGTACAATACTGGAAGTTGTAAAAGAATAAACACAAAGTTCTGTTTAAGACAGAAAACTTAACAAAATACCAGTTTTCAAAGGCTATACTGTTACTGTTTCTGCACAGTTTTCTGAGGAAAGAACTTCAATGTTGATCCTTTCTAGTCCTTTACCATAAAAATGGTGTTTACAGAAAGGTTTTTTGAAAATCCAGAACAATCCAAACAACTTTCAGTCCTTACAAAGACAATTCTTCTCTTTCTATTTGTAGATGAACTACCCTTCTAGCACAGTCTACCTCAAAAAACACAAAAGCATCAGTTGCGCAGATGTATTTTAATTTAAGCTGGCCATCTCTGAGAAATTCCAGAACAAATACACAGATTTAGCAGAAA
Organism: Ibycter americanus; assembly: GCA_035590275.1. Lineage (NCBI taxonomy): Eukaryota > Metazoa > Chordata > Aves > Falconiformes > Falconidae > Ibycter > Ibycter americanus. The sequence goes on along the minus strand of JAVJGI010000003.1, from coordinate 4,953,364 downwards.
GTATCAAACAAGTTCTGGAATATCCAAGAAGTCCTGTCTCAACCAAAGCACAAACAAGCACCGGTGCTTATTGACCTATGATCTGCTTGTAGTTAAGAATTAGGCTGAGTAAAAGGATGCTATTTCTTCCAAAACAAGATATATATATATAAAAAATATCTTAGATTCGTTGTATATCACCCATATCTCTATGTCAACACAACAAAGATGGCAATAAAGCCACAGCAGTCACTGAGCTGAATTGTAAAATGAAGCATATGGGTTTCACTGGAGCCCTTTAACCTGTCTGCACGTACTACTAGACCCTCTGTGATAACCACAGTGTATGCTGTCCAACTGTGCTAACATCCTGCCCAGAAAGAAGGAATAAAACTACATTCCGGGATTTTATATACATATGCCATGCACACTTACTGTCTGAACTCAACATGTAGAGAAATTTTTTGCACTCTATTGATCCAAAAGCAGTCACTGCACAGTCCATCCAAAGACCTTCAGAAATCCAGTCTGCAGTAACTGTTGCGGAGTCTGAAATTTTCCATCTGTTGGACATGGTAGTAACAAGTAAAATGGTAAATCCTGCTAAAGCCAGCAGCAATGCACAAATTTGTAGGGAAGACGATGCCATTCTTCTGACTGAAGTTGTTTTCAAAGAAGCCTCCCAAAATTTCTGATATTAGGAACCTGTTGAAATAGTTCACACGCATACGGTATATGGATTTATCTTCACACAAACCTGACCTTTACAAAAACATCAAAAAGATGCCTATCTACAAAATAATTTATCATATATGGGAACTGTAGAACTGGAATCTGAATCTCATTAAATAACTGGAATACTTAGAATATTCTATGACATCTGAGTATTTTCTTAGGAACACTTTTATTGCCATACATGTTTACCACAAAAAAATACCAACAAAGCAAAACCAGAGGACCCAACTGAGGAATCCTCTAACTTGAATTTGCAATGTTTCATCCATTCTTTACTCGTTTGCTAACTCAAAATTATTTTTAAATTAAAACTATCAAATGCTTTAATAGATTAATCATCTCCCAATTATAATGCTTATCAATACAAATTTAAAACAAATTTTGATACTCACGTTTACAGTATGTTTCTTACTTGTTTCATCTACCTTCCTGCTAGACACTAGTGTCAGCACTATGTGAGGACTAGTTTGATCAAACAAGTGAAAGTTTCGTACTTTTTAGGACCTTTCCCCCCATTCTAAAAATCAAGGACTCAGGGCCAAAGCTCTGCCCAACTGTTGCACAAAGGCTCAGGCACGGCTTTTTGCTACAGCAAAGGTTCAGTGAAATGGACAACTCAAATAAGAAAACTACAACAAAATCATGTAATTTAGTACCAAAGATGCTTAGATTAACCTGGCAACCACTGGTGTATACTTTGCTGTGTCAGTGCCACTGGGCTGCCCACACACCATCAGACTCCAAATACAGAAAAATATTACAATTTTCACATGATTGTTTTACTTGAAAATTTTCTGCACTTGTCATCAAGACACTGTTATTATGAAAGGAGGCCTGTGTCCACATAATATAGGCAAACAGTTGAAGACAGGATTTGTTTTAACTATATGCTCTTCACTATCACTAGGGGTAGGACATATGTCAGTTGTAAACATGAACTTCTAATTAAAAATACAACAATTTAAAATATCATAGGTTTCAAAGCGAGGAAGCTTGGGAACTAGATTTCACAAATACAGAATAACAACCTTTCTTCACCCTGACCCAAACTCAACCATGTTATAGCAGGACTGCAAGTATCACTGTAAAAGGTCCTTCTGCAACCCTTAAAACAACTGTCCCACATTAATGCACCTGTTAGAGATGATACAACACCCGTGAGCTCCTCCTGTGGGTGAGTATTCCTCAACAGAAAGGTGTACATGTGGTCTGAACCTAGATGGTGACATTTCAATTCAATACCCAGGGAGATGTAAAGTGCCAAGAAGAATAAACTTTGATAGCATGGTACATGTTTTATTTTCTAGATCTTCTTAAGACAAGCATGCAAGGAAAACCTTTACTACTTTGCTTTCAAAGCATAGTGCTGGCATTTGAATCCTTAGGGGCCAGGGAGTGGGTCTGGTATCTCAGTAAGGATTGGGAGCCTAGGGATGGGTGACACAACAGACCACACAAGGCATAAGCAGGGAGCCCTAGGGCTGCTCCTGAAATGCACATTTGCAGTGGGTAACACAGGGGCCAGTAAAAAAAAAAAAAAAAAAGAGGGGGGCGGGGCGGTTTGCTTGTTTTAAAAAAAAAAATCCATTTTTTCTATATTCTTTACATTTCCCTGGCTGCATCTAAGCCCTGCAGTCAGCAATCACAGCAGGCAGACGCCCATCCAGTGGATCACATTAACAAACAAAACTGTGATCTCAGACACACCCCGAGGCAGGACAGACCTCTGGGCTCCTGACTGAAGGCATCTGGCAGCCCCAGAGGGCTCTGCAATCACCTTACTGCTGTTGTTCCTCCTCTCTTTGTCTTCCTCTTCCCTAAGGAGCCACTCTCACTTATCCCTTCCTGACCCTGCTGCTACCACACCAAACCCATGGGACAGTCCAGACGATACCTTATTCCCTCTGGGACACCAGTCATGCACAAGATGGCAGTCTCCATGCGATGGCAGCCCTGATTTCTTACCACTCTCGTAGTTTTACCAATAAAAGTAATGTCACCAAAATGCATTGCTTTAACAGGGTAAGAGTTTGCTAATAGAAACCATCTGCAAAAGAGAGGCCTTCAAAAACACCTTGTTACTCCAACTGACACCACATCCATCCTCCTCTTTCAACTTGCATCACATACACCCTACCCTTCAGGACCTGATTGTACTCGCTGCCATACACTCTCACTGATTCTAGATGATGGTACAACTAATAGCAAATATGCTTTGCAGCTGTCCAGAGGAGAATGACCATAAACCAAACCCAAATAAATACATAAAGCCCAGACCATCATCCCTCACAAATTGCACACATAGGCTATATACAACTAAAAGCTGTAACATGAAAAAACCCCCAAGCCCTAGGGGAGAAAAAAGATCATCTTAACGTTAAAAACAGCACACTCAAAATGTATGTGGTTTGAACAGAGGACAGGAAGGGTTAACAATGAAAAATATTTAAGTCACTTAAACAAACAAATCAGTCCTGATAAGGTGGCTGGAAGCAAAAACAAGTGATAAAAGTGTCTAAACTGGAAAGTTAAAAAACTCTTACTTCTTTTTCATTTTGATACATAGAAGAACATAGAGCACTGATTACAACACTGGTTTCATTTATTTATGTATACATACATTTTTAACACCGGCAAGATATGGCTTTGAACCTGCTAATCAGTTCTTAGTTCAAGCAAATTCTGAGGCTGACCCATGGCCACCAGCATAATCAGAAAGAGATAAAATGCAGATTTATATACCGTACTAAACCACTTAGAGTAGGCTCCCACCACAAGCTTACAGAGGTTTCCTCAGGTCAGTCTGGCCTGGAGCTGAGAAAGCAAACTCTTTCAATACTTGTTTAAAAAAACAAAAAAAACCCACAAAACAAATCAAAAAACAGGAACAATGTTAATTCACTTACTCTCCACTTCCAAACAGTTTGACTTTGTAACCATGGTCCTGAAGTTGCTGTACCATTAATAGTCTAATCAGGCTTATAGCCACTTGCAATTGCAATGTACAGATCATTCTCATCTTGCTATTAACTTTCCCTTCACACAATGAACAACACAGTAATTTGGGTTGGAAGGGACAGCACTGATGCCAACCTGCTGCTAAAGCACAGCTTCAGCCTTGGGCCAGGTTGCCCAAGCCTCGGCCAGCCACAACAGAGCGGCCTCCAGGGCTGGAGCCAGCGCAGCTGCCCTCCCGCCGAGTGTTCCTCACGCCCACGCACAACTTTTCCTGCTGCAACACACGGCTGCTGCCTCTTGTCCTTCCCACGCACCTGTGTGATAAACCACTCTTTATTCAGCTGCTTGATTTTGGCAGCCCTGCACTCCAGAGGCCCAGGCATGGCTGGCGCAGATGCCGCTTGGCTGTGTCATCGAGTATCTCCACAGCACCGCAGATAACCGGACAGGAGCACGCAACTTCCTGAAATCTGCAAACTACGTGTTATTTTCAAAGTAAACAGGCCTATTTTCTTTCTCTGATTAACTGCAAGGGTGTGTTGGTGCTTACAGCAGCAGCTGGGTGGTGACTGTTCGGTGCCAGCATGACACCTCACCAGCCCTGCAGGCACAAAGATGGCAGAACGGCACAGCACCCATGCCTAGGAGCCCAGCTGGCAGCGCGGGGACCGTGGCACACCTGGGGGCACCCAGCGCAGGCGAGTGTGGCCGAGAAGCTGAGGGAAGGGAGAAGAAGGGGAGGGGAGGTGGTGAGGTGTGGTGAGGTGAAGCGGAGCCACATGGCAGCGCAAGGCAAGGCTGGGGCAGCAGCCCCAGCTGCCTCCCTGCCTCCTGGGCTGCTGCAGGCTGAGCCCAGCGTTGGAGGACAGGCTCCGTATGTTCCAGCAGGCTTCTAGGGAAAAGAATACATTGAAAGCACGGAAGCCCAGGGGCAAAGCCGCTGCCACGCTCATCATGGCGGCCACAGGGCTCGCGGCGCCACTCCCGCTATGGCGGGGCGCAGCCGGGACGACCCTCTCGACACGGCGGGCGGGCCAGGACGCGCGGCGGAGGCTCGG
>JAVJGI010000003.1:4930877-4947683 GCA_035590275.1 Ibycter americanus | reverse complement strand
CCGCTGGGGGGGGCACAGCTGCCGGCACCGCGCCGGCCTCCCGGCCCGCCTGGCAGCCGGCGGGAGCAGCGGCTCCTCCGTCGCTGTGTCTCCTCACGGGCAGGACCGATAGAAGTAGTTGTAGAAAACTGTAACGCGCAATACCGCTGCAAAAGCTGCGCTGGGGAAAAATACCACCTTCACCCTGAAACGGGGGGAAGACGGCTCAGTCGTGGCAGCCTGTGTATCTAAACTTGGTACCTTTTGCTTTTTCACTGTAAAAAAAACCCAAACTGGTCTTGCTGCATCTAAGTGTTCTCAGAAGTGGCCGTGAGTTCCCAAAGTGGACAGAGCTAGCTTCAATTCCGAACCTTGAGCGTAAGATTTTTTTAATGCTCTGGCTTCTGAAGAGCAGTTGTATTTTCAGCCTTCACAGATACGAGGGTTTAGAGGGCTTGTTCCCTTTGAGAGCTGACGTTTCATTGCAGATACTTTGGGCAATAAGAACAGTGCAAGTGCTGCAAGACTTGTTACGCATCCAGCCGACATCCCAAAAGTACCACCCGTTTAGTTTTTAATTCGGTGCGCACGAAACTAAACTAAACATGCATGTTTTACGTTTGCTTCAAGGTTACAGTTGTGGCTGGCGGTAGGCCAGGCTGGATGACTCTTCCAGGTCTGCTTGCTGAAGGGAGGTAGGGCTGAGTGCGGGGCTGGGGCAGCGCAGGGCCCTGTGCAGGGCACACGGCAGGTTTTGTCACGCGTGTGGTGCGCAGCCTGCTACCACTTTCGCCATGGGCATGCGTTGTGGGTTAACCCTGGAGGGCAGCTAAGCGCCGCACAGCTGCTCGTGCAGTTCCCCCACAAACCCTTAGTGGGATGGGGGAAGAGGAAAAGAAGAATAAAAGCAAGAAAACTGGGGGTAAAGATAAAACGGCAACCAAAAAATTGGTAAGTGGGAGAAGAGAGAAGGACACAAAACAAGTGATGCAAAGGCAGCCACTCACAGTCTCCTGTGGGGGGACCAATGCTTGGCCAGTTCATGAGCAAACGATGACTAAACCTCCTAAAATCCCTTCTTTTTCCTTTTATTGATGAACATGAAGTTATATGGTGGGGAATATCTCTGGTTAGCTCGGGTCATCTGCCCAGTTATGTCCCCTCCCAGCTTATTGCACACCCCCAGTCTATTCACTGCAGGGGCAGAATGAGAAATGGAAGAGGTCTTTTGATACTGTGCAAACAGTGTTCAGCAAAAGCCAGAACATTAGTGTGTTGCCAGTACTGTTTTAGTCAAAAATGTAAAACACAGCACCATGTATGAGCTGCTATAAAGAAAACTAATTATATCCTAGCCCGGCCCAGTACAGCATGCTTTCTTGCTCATTGTATATGAACTGCAGGTGAGATTATGATTGCAACTTAATCTTTTAAATAATTTTGGTTTTATACTTTTGTTTTCCTTCAAAACCTGAAGGGAAAGATCTCATCATCAGCTATCCAGAAAGTAAAACAAAATTAACCTGTTGTTAATAGGCTTAAACTCCCAATCCCTATCTTCAACTGGTAAGTTCTATTTTTAAAAGTTCGTGATCCCCCAATAGCTTCTAAGGGCATCTGCTTCCCGTACTGTAGAAAAATCATGTTTGTTTAGTGTTCATATACTGGAGAACTTTGTAGGAAATACCAGTATTTGTATCCTGTGCCAGAGAATTAAACAAAAAACCGCAATGAAGTTGTTACTTTGGTACCAAATAGTGAATGATTAGTTTCAATAGTTTCAAACAGCATTATTTCCCCCTGCCTCCAACCTACAGATGATTTTTATGACATTGTCCTCATCAATATGGTTGGAAGGTCATTGAGCTATCAATGAAATATTTGTCCAAAATTATTCTGAAAGCTGAGGAAGAGAAAAGGGGGTGGAATTTGTCTGTGGGCTGACTACACTCAAAATAAACTTTTTCAGGGGTTTTAAACTTGGAGGAGGGCTGGGTGAGCTGGACGCAAGGGGGATGGATTCCACATCTTGTGAGCCACCTCTGCAAAAGTGACCCTGGCACAAAAGTGGAATCTCTCAAAGGTGGGTGGTGTGATGTTAGACAGCATTAGGGTGAGGCTTAGTCGAGGCAGGATTTATGCTAACTTTGGCTAATCTGCTAAAGTAAGCAGCATGGGCTCGATCCTTACTTAGTACGAGCAGAGGTAAACCCATGGAATTGTGTAAAATAAATAAATAAAATTCCATTCTTTTTGAATAAACTCCTCATCTGTGTTGGGATATTTTATAAAAAGTAGGGTAGATAACTTATTCTTGAGTAAGGAAATGCCAGCTGGAAAGGCTAAACCAATCAGAAATAAAAAAGTTTAGAACAGATTTACTTAACAGATTCCAAACAAATGCTTTCCATTCTTAAAAAGGTAGCTGACTGTTTCTGAAATTGCAAATACTCTGCAGTGGCACTGATGCACAACAATTCTGTTCCAGGTTAACAGCTGGTGGAATAACCTGACTGAGGGTCAGCGGACTGTGACAGGTTTGTGTTAGCTTACAAGTATTAGGCATTCACAGGAAGAAAAATATGGCAAACAGGTACAGTATGTTAAAACAGATGGCTTTCATACCACGTTTAGGTTGTTAGGCCCAAAGCATGTATAAACTTATACCTGCACCACACTATTTCTGCTACACTTCCTTGCACAAACTGTTTTTTGTATGCATTAAAGGAATTCCTATGCATCTGTACGAGAGAGTATGAAGGCTTAACTAGAATCCTCTCCCACAGTTCTCAGGAACTGTGAAAAAACAGCAAAAACTTTTAGAAGGAACAGGCGTATATATTCCACTGATATGTGGAAGTAAAATTCCCTAATAGTTGCTTCTTGTCTGCAGTATGATGTATGTAAAACCGCAAAAAAAAAAAATCTTGTGAGCTTTCCTTTCCTTATGATGTGGTTTTGATTGGTTACCCTAACGTCACTTGTTGAAATCCCCAAGATAAATGTAACGTGTGGAGAGAAATTGGTAAGAACTTGATTCAAATCCAAATGACATAGCTGAGCCATATCCACTGTTACATATTCAATGTTAAGTATTTATTGAATCTATATTAGTAGGTGGTTAGCATCAGGTTACTTAAATGATATTTCCATGTCATTTACTTTTCTACAGAAGCATTTTAGAAAAAAATTTTCAACCGACTTACTCTTTGACGAGTTGACTCCCAGTCTGAGAATAGATTGCATAAGTGCTGAATGTTTGGGGCAAAAATAATCTCAGACCACTGAATTTACAAGTGCTGTCATGAAGTTTTGTATAATGCTTTGAATTGCTCTTCGACATGCAGACCAGGTCACGAAACAGATGCAAAGACGACATTGGGGTGGGGGTGGTGAAGATTCATTTCCTGTGGTCTCTAGAGCATCCCTCAACATCTAGTTGATCTAACAAGCAATACAAATTCTAGCTGGTAGGCTCTGAGCCGTTCAGCTACTCACCCTTGATTGCTATAACAAGGTTGGGCTTACTGTACTGAAATAGTTGACAGTTTGGTAATGTTTTGGTTTAGCATGCAGGGAAAATACTTCCTCTAATAAAAGAGCGTAGTGGAACAGGATGGAGCATCAAAAGACAAGATAATCAAAATTTTAATTCTAGGATTTATGTATCATAGCTTTTCACAGTTCTTACATTTTGTTGCAAACTTAAAATAGAGAAAAATTATGTGACATTTACCACTATGTAAGGAATCACCATTATTTTCTTCTTTAATGTTGCTAGTTATTATAAAACATTTTAAATACCTAAAGGCTTGGATAGAAATAGAGAAGGCACTTTAAACAAGAAACGATAAATTTGCATCATTTATGTTTCTAATAATTTACATTTTTATTTAAAATAAAATAAGATTGCAGTAAACATCTGTGAAGTAAAAAGCTGCGTGTTTGCTGTCTCCCAAAGGTGACTATGCCATAACAATGCCAACTCAGTTTTTTATGTTCAATCTGTAAACATTGTCTTTACAATCCCCTCAAAACCAAAGCTCCCAAAAAAATGGACAGGGTGTGTACTGCATGTTTGTGTGGTTCCCTGTCTTCTCCCCACCATGCACAGCTAAATGCAGCCGTGCAGCAGATTGGTGGCATTTGGGAATAAGCAGCTAGAGAGGCCAGAAATGGGACCTCTTAAGCTGGCTGCTGTTTCATTGGTTGTACAGTGAAACAGAAGTTTGAAACCATTCTTTGAATGGCTTCAGATTTTCTGGACTGTTGCATTTGTTACACTTAAACCAGTAACAATTAGATGTCGTATTTCCAAAGGACTTCCACTATATAAATCTAGCTTCCGGTATTTTTCTTTGCTTTTTCTAAACTACTGGTTTTAATGGAATAGTGAAGAAAAAGTATGATTCTTGTAAGCTTACTTTTGAATGCTTGTTTCCAGTAAGCATTATAGTGTGTTATAATTTGCTTTTATACTGCCCCCCCCCCCCCCTAATAGGTATTATAGCTGCAAATGTCTTTGTATTCTGTTTATGGAGGCTGCCTGGTATGCGACGGATTATGTTTACATATTTCACCTCGGATCCATCCTCCAGTAAGTGAACAGTCATGTGGGTGACTTTTCTACATTGGGATGTAATTGAACTAATGATAAGTAGGAACTGATGTAATTGATCATACTGCAGAAGCTTCAGATGATGCATGGCTTATAGCTCCCATCACCCACGAGCAATCTCAGTCATACCCAAACACATCATTCTGTCTAGACAGTAACTGGTTTGAGGGGGAAAAAAAGTTAGAAGTAGTGGATCTGATTTTTTTTTAAAACAAAGAAAACACTGGTGCTTTTCTAAATATTGTAATGTCAAAACTGTTGCCTGCTCTCTGGCCTTTGACTGTATTCAGTAGGATGCAGCTCCTGCCTTTGTGAAGGTGAGGAGGCACTTCTCCCAGTGATAACAACCCTTGCTGCTTTCCTGGACAGAATGCAAATCATGCCATGCTTTGGGAAGGAGGAAAATAAATTGTACTGTGTAATGCTGTTCAAAAACTAGACTCGAATGTGATTTTATTCCCCTCGCTCTCCCTTCCCGGCAGTGTTCTGTGGGATGCTGATAGAACAGTCATCAGTCACATGCATGTGTGCTTTTGTCAATAGACAAACATTAGTCTGTATGTTATGTACGGAGTCCTTGTTCCAAAGCTGCGCTTTGAGTCACATTAAAAAAGAAAAAAACACACATACAAACTTGGCTTTCACTGCGGAATGTTTTGAAGAAGTTAACTTAGGAAAGCAGGTTACTAGTATTTAATGGCGGAACAATTAGTTTTCATTTCTACAGGAGAAAAGAATTAAAAGGACAAACATGCATTAGGAGAGTACTTTCTGCTGTTCTCTTAGTTTCTGCTGAAAAAGTGGAAACCCAAGCAATTCTCCACATGCACTCTAAAGCAAGGATAGCTGTTATCCAGATCTGAGCATCAGTCACCCCAAAACCTCCTATTTTAAATAATGTTGACCTTCAAACCTGTTAATTGGCTTTTTTGCCTTTTCAAGGCTGCTGTTTCAGTGAGGAGAGCTAGCAGCTTTCTGAAAAGAAAACTAGTTTTCCTTTATGAGTCCCCCTCTGTAGCAAAATAATTTTATATAGGTGCTGAAATAATACATTAAAAATCTTTAACCGTATACATACATAAATAAAATCTCTCTTTGCCTTTGCAAAGCATAGGAGTTGTGTCATAAGATAAATGTATTATATGCAACATTCCCCAGTAGGTAATTAGGACTTTCTAAAGTAGCTGTACAGCTTGCTTACCTCTGGGGTATGTGTTCTACCTTTCAAAAAGTATTGCACAGAATTTGAAGTTCTTTACATTTCTGGGCTTATTACATAGCTTGTGTTTGAGAATTCTAAATATAATTAGCCGTTATTATGTCATGGTAAATTTCTATTCTGCATGACATGCAAATTGAAGCAAATTGCAACACTGACTTTTTTTGCTTCATTAATTGTTTTTCTCTTTTGTAGGAGCCCTCTGTTCTCCCATGCTGCTCTCTACGTTTAGTCACTTCTCTCTATTCCACATGGCAGCAAATATGTATGTTTTATGGAGTTTTTCCAGCAGCATTGTCTCTCTTCTGGGATGTGAGCAGTTCATTGCAGTATATCTTTCTGCTGGTAATGTTAAAAAAATACTTATATATCTTTACAACACTTTAAAAAATATAAGTATGTATTCATGCAAGTAAAGTGTGTGCATGGTTAATAGATGTATGATGAAAGGTGGCCGTTGTTCAATCCCACATACTGCTCTATACTAACTGCAGTACTTGCTGTCGTACAGAATTTTGATGGGTTTAAGATACTGGGCTTCAAAGTATCATGACAATACAAATATCTGGTTTTAATTCCTGCATAGCTACCAAAATAAAATAGCTCTTAATACAGACGCATGGGAGTTTTGTGGGAAAAGGTGACAGTTAATTCAAGGTAAAACAAACAAAAAAACCCCAAAACAACAACAAAAACCCCACAGCACCTACACTAGCTTCTTTAGGAAGATGTTCAGATAACACTGTTGCACTTTCTGATGCTTGTCTGCGTTGCTGGCATTGTTTTCAGTAGTCATTTTTACTTTCTAGGGGTTATCTCCACTTTTGTCAGTTACGTTGCTAAAATGGCCACTGGAAGGTTTGAACCATCCCTTGGAGCTGTAAGTATCTTGGAATATGGGAGGCCTTCTAATGATCTCTGAAGCTATTTTCAGTGCCTGCTGTATTCTTTAACCTGCTTAAAAGCCAAGAATATATTTGGGATAATGGAAACTGGGAAAGTTTACCAAACCCAACCAGTCTGTGGTTCCTGTGCAAGAACTTGCCTGTTCTTCAGCTATGTTAACTGTGTTGCAGCGGCAGCCCAGAACTAATGCCACTTAATGCTAACGGCTTGTAAATGAGTACTTAACAGCAGGACCTCCTGTCACTGAGCAGATATTTCAGTTCTATAACTTACTTCATAAATGCTATTTTGTAATTGTGTATCGGTCTTCTCTAATTGAAAATAGAATATTTTAGAAAGAGAGAATGTAATCAGTCAAAATCAGCATGTGATACTAGTGGAAGCTGTAGGGCATGCTGTGCAGAAAGGGCAGCACTCCTGCCAAAAGTCTCACAGTATAAAAGAGACGAGGCAGGCTGAGGAGGTGGTGTTGTCTGTTCTTTACAAGTACTTTTAGTAGTAGAACATTTTAAAACACTTAACTTGCTATAAATTTGAGGTGAACCTAGCCATTTACCAAGTTTTAAAGGCTTCTTAACTTTACTGAATAATGTTGATAAAAGCCAAAAGTCAGATTCTTATTTTTCAATTGGAATGAAAAAATCTGCTGAGCTGTCCCAAAGTTAGAATTTTTGGTAGCGCTCTCTATGTATTGTCCCTTTATCTTGTGAATGAACTATATCTGGAGCAAGTTACTTTCCATTCGTCTTACTGATCTGAACTTGCTGAAATTACCACACATTACATTAGTTTACTGTATTTGCAGCCTTTCCATTGAGATGTTTCATGGATACAAAAGCCCATGGTCAGTTTAGTACAGACCAGGGAATTGCTTGTTTCATTGACAAAAGATTTTTGTCCCTGTCCATCTGTTATTTTCCTTGGTTTGGTACAAGCTTCAGAATGATTCCCTTCATCTGAAATGTCTGTGTTTGATTAATACATCTTAGATTTCTAGGGTTTCTGGGGAAAAAGCATATTAACATAAATTGTTATCATAAAAATCGGGGAGGTTATTTCTTACATAAGAGCATCTGAGGGCTATTTTTTTCCCCAGTATTTATAATTTCAGATATTGAAATTAAATAATGGTATCTTGTTCTATTTTTGTTCTGAACTTTTCTGTGGTGCTTTTTACTTTGAGCTTTACCACAGGGACGCACTTGAAAATAAAAGAAAAAAAGGAAAACATGTTTGCATGCAGAAAAATAAATTTTTCTTTATGTAACATCTCGGCTTACTTTCATCTATTTTAATGTATTTACAGTCAGGAGCTATAATGACTGTCCTTGCAGCCGTATGTGCAAAGATGCCAGAAGCAAAACTAGCCATCATATTTCTTCCAATGTTCACATTTACAGCAGGAAATGTAAGTGCCTTTGAACTTCAAAGAAATCCTACTCTTAAAACATTTTTACTGTACCTCTCCAGTATCTGAGCATGTGTCCTCTTCATTTGTGTTTCCCAGCTGTTAATTTTATTTTGAAAGAGAATACAGGTCATGGAAATCCTGGAGACTGATTCTGAATTGTTGCAGCCTAGCATGGTCATTACACAAGTGTGTAGTGAATTTAGATTTATTCCAAATTCCATCCTCCAAGGATCTGTTTCAAATCTGATACTAAGAGGTGAAAGAAGTTGGGAGGGACTGGGATTCACCTGCCTGAGGAGATGGGCACATACATACTGTTCTTCCTGTGACAGGTGGTATTTTTTTATAGCAGCACTTGTTAACAGTCTAATCTAATACTGATGCAATCTTTCTGAAGAAAAATTTATCACGATTGAGAAAACAGATTTTCACTTCTCAAGGGAAATAACATTTCAGCCCTGGAGGACTACCTGCTGCCTCATTTGGGTACATACCGTCTTTTGATACTTTTAACATCATTGTTGGGATTAGACATAAACTACTGAGTCTCTTCTTCATGTGTAGTACTAGGACTCCTTTTTTGTTTCATTAAGTTCTTTTAAGCACATCCACTGCCCCATTTAAGAAAAGCTTCTCATGTATATCTTGATTTTAATCATCTTAAGCGTCTTTGGTCCACTGAAGTTGTTTTACTGTTTTAATTTAAGCAGTTAAGCTTTGTCATTTGAAGATCATGAGATTTAATATTTTTTTTTGTAATTGAAGCCTACAGATTTGAACAAGCGTTCTTAGATGTAGCTTCTGCTTGAGTGGACCTGGTTTTTTGCATGCTACCCTTTAACTGGACCTTTCCTAAAAAAGACTGCCTGGGAAGAGATACTGTCAGAGCCACAGAGAGCATTGTCATGAGGAAGTACTCCTTGCAGCAGTAAAACAAGAGCAGCATTGGCTATTGTAATATAAATGTTGGAATGATTTTAGCCCTACTGTATAATTGTATTTCTAACTTTATGTACTACTTTAGCCTACCTTACATATACTGTAATCAGCTTTTAAAATAAACAAGCCAATGTAGCGCAGTGTAGCTGCTGTTCTAACACAAATACGCCTCAGGAAAGAAATCCTAAAAGTAACATTTCATCCTAACATTAAATCTGTTCGTCTTTTTGGAATGAGGCATTTAGTGAAATTTTGCGTAATTACAATTATGGTTGTTTTTTGTCTCCTAAGGATGGTGTACTGTTGCTCAGGGTGTTTCCAGTCATGGAGTTGTTCACTATCATCCTGATTTTCTACCTGCCAACGGATGTGTCATTTAGGAGAGTGTAATGATGAATTTGTATCAGATAAGATGACAGGGATACTGCCCCACATGTTCCATCCACTAGAGGGTTGTGTTGGGGGGGACACATGCACATAAATCTAAGCTATGTCAGAATTAGTGAATGAGAATGTTGCAATTATGTCTTTTGTGGTGTCTTTTATTGCATGTACTCTTTCAAGTAACTTCCTTTTTGCTTTTTTCTGACCTGAGTTTGAAAGGTATGTGTAGCTTTAGAAATGAAGATTGGAAGAGACCTGAGTATTTGAAAAGGGTACATTCCTACCCCACATTATTCTGTAGCTGCTCTTGTCTGTGTTTTGACAGCACAGTACAGCTAAGCACCGAGTCTGTTGTTTTAAAACAGTTTGGTTTTGGTTTGGTTTTTTTTACAGTGATTGCTTTCCCATAAAATTTATGTGATGCTTTATGATCCCAGATTCTTGCTTTCTGCCTGAATAGGAAATGCTGTTACCAGTGGCCATTACATGCTGTGACTGATGCTTTCCATTCCATATTCTGTTCCTTTCCAGGCTTTAAAAGCCATAATTGCGTTTGACACTGCAGGGCTTGCTCTAGGCTGGAGATTTTTTGACCATGCTGCACATCTTGGGGGAGCTCTCTTTGGAATGTAAGTCTGTATTTACTAACTTCTGTTTGTTTCATGTTTAAATTAATCCTATGATTTTTCCTCTTTACTTCCTTTTATCTCTGAAGTGTGGGGTTTTTTTGGAAAGTTGTCTTAAGTAGCACTGAAGACAATTCAATGTTTTCCTTGTAATGCTATAAAATTGTGCAGAAAAACTGTTAACAGATGCTTAGAACTGAAAGGAATTGAGCTGAACTGCCTTGGAACAATAGATTAGATGTCAGGTTGTCCTGTCACCGTAACCTGGGCTGGCTGTCTCTGTCCTGCTCCCCCTGGCACATTGAAGAGAGTTACAAGGCAGGAAGATTCTCACAAAACACAGCACGGACAAATTAAAATAACTTTAGAATTAAACTGCTGAGAAAATTTCTTTGTCTCAGTGTTCTCCCCCTAATTGCCAATTTAGAGCGCTACAGAGTTAGTATAAGCTCAGGCCAAATTCCTTTGAGCAGCATCTACTGCTGTTTCTCAGTGCTGCTGTGCTGTCTTTATGTGGAGCCTTCCTAATTGGGAAGAAGTACTAGAAATCAGGTTGCAGGAAACAGTTCTGCATTGTTCCGTGTTTGAACAACATTACCCAATGAGTTTTTCCCCTCCCGTCTGATTGCAGTGTTGTTTTAATTTGCGCGCCTATTGCTAAGAGTATTTTTAAACATTTTATGTAGGCATTTTAAAAGCCTGCCTGAGATTTAACTAGGACGGACAAAGTGCAGGTGGAAGACTCATATTTTGGTCTATGACCTTGTTTGCTATTTCACAGCTTCGGTGTCAGTAAGTTCTGGACTGCACAGTATCCTTTTCTCCCCTTCTCTGGCACCACAGATGCATTTGACGTAGTCGTGCTGATTCATAACTACTTTTCGCCATGGTGTATCTATATCAGCTTGTTCATTATAATGCACATAATAGGATAGCAGTTGCAGTAAAAATTGTCTTGAGTTGACAAGTACCTTGCCTTCCTCACCTACGTATGTTCTACCTAAATGTTCTACTCTGATCATTTTGGTCACTTCATCCTAAAACAGGGCCTCTGATTAGGGCATATGGCCAATGAATGGCCAAAGTATTATCTGTACCTTGCCTCACAGACAATTGTCTGCTTCAGAAAGCAACTATATGATTTAAAGGAATGGCCAGTTTACCTGGCGCTGGCTGATGGCTCCTGTAAAAGTGCTTTTGTTTTTCAGGACTGGGGTGTGAAGTTAGGCTTGTGGGAGAGCCTTCAACCTATTTCCATGCAGTTGCTTCCCCTCACTCCTCTCCTGTCCTCCATAACCTCCCTTGCTTAATCACTTATGTTAATATTCATATCTCAGCATATGTAGTTCTTTATGAGTGTAAGTTAAGCTAGAACACTTTGCTAGATTAAATCTTCATTTAGGTGGTTATAGAAGAAAAGGCACTTTGAATGGAACATGGCTGTTCATTATGGGACAGTTGTATTTACGTATGAGAAAAATACTTGGTGTTGTTAGTAAAGATTACCACAAGCAACAGTAGTGGTTTTAACAGTTTTTAAAATGGAAATAGATTTTTGCATCTTTTAAGTAGAAATCATGAGAGCATGAAACTAAAGGCGTGAAAACCATTCATTCTCAATACTGAGTCAAGCAGAACACAAAGAAGTTAACTATTAGGAGTCGAGAGAACAAGTGGCTTGCCTGTTACTGCTGCTTTTCAAGAATGTTGTTCTTACTGCCTCAGTTTCTCTTGTCTCCTATATTAAGCATTTGAGTTACTTGCATTTAGTGATCCATCTATTCCTTAGATAAAGAGGAAAGTTGCAGTTAAGTTTTAACTCGTTTTTTCTTTCTTAGGTGGTATGTAACTTACGGCCATGAGCTCATATGGAAGAACAGAGAACCACTGGTGAAGGCTTGGCATGAGATGAGGACAAAGAACACAGGAAAGGGAGGAGGTGGAAGATCTAACTGATTCTGATCCTAGGGATTCCTTGTGCCCAAGTGGTATATTACTTGAAGACATGTCTTCAAATTGGTTTTGAAGGTTTTTTTGCTACTCTACGTTAAGCCTTTAAGGAGCTGAAGTTTCTGTTGTAAACTACAGTTACAAAAATGTGTATCAATAGAAAATGAACTCTTGACAAAGGTGGAACAATAAAGGTTTTTATCCTATTGCTTTCTGAGGTAAAAGTCTGCATTACATTTCTTAAAGGAGAAATAAAAAAAAAAAGCTTTCCAATTAAGTGACCAAAAGCTCTGTCCAAAAAACTTCAAAATGGGGTACATCTGGTTAATACTTGGGAAGATGAACATTTTTTAAACTGAGGAAGTTAAGGGATCCCACATCTTCCTAATGTCAGCCAAACAACACTAGGTACTTTTGTAGAAGGCATGCTTCAGACATATTGGACCTGAACGTAAGGCTAATGTGAAGTTCAGTGGTGTTTATTGTTGAAAAGATTGGATAAGCGAATGGTCTCTTTTGATATAACCCTGAAATGCATGAAGCAGTACTGGATTGTTTGCCAAAGCTTACATACTGGTTAATGGTCCAGCTTTATTCGTCAGCTGTGGCTTAGTCAACCTATTGTTTTTCATTTCTGTCTGCTTCCAAGATGCTGTCACATCTTGTTAGAATTTATGACAGTGATACCTTTTTCATAATCACATGCAGCGGAAGAATGACACTGTGGTTTTGGATATTTTACTATGAGTTACATTGCTTTCTATATTCTTACACTGCAGTATTTTTTTTTTCTTTTTAAGCTGTGCCGTATTGCTAGTCTCCTCTAAGGTTTTTCTAAGAATTTTAAAACAGTAGCATTTGGTTCAGAATGTGCCTGTTCTAGAAAAATAAGCAGCTTCAGCAAAAATAGACGAGGTGCCTGAGCTCAGCAACAGTATAACCAGAAGTAATTACTAAAGTAAACCTGAAGTGTTCCTATTACACAAATAAAAGCAAAAAATTGGACTTTGGTTGTGCTGCTACTCCACGCCTGTCCTGCAAGGGTGACTACCAGACCCCTTGCAAATAGCTGAGGAATCTGCCCAGATAGGAGCTGGTGGGTTCAACCCCTTAACTCTTCCCTGTAGGCTGAATTAGTCATTCTAGATGGACTGACTTGCCAAAGAACATCTTGCATTTGTAAGAAGCAGCTTGTGTGTTTTTTACTTTACAACAGTGCCTTGCGGAAAATAACATTTCCTGGAGGGATAAAGAAGATGTAATAGTAAATGGCACCTGTTGTAATAAATGATGGTGTACAAAAGTGCTGTAAGCTCCCTTACTGCCACAGGCCGGTGCTCAAGTCTAAATTTTTTTCTCCCTTGGAAAAATGAGAAACTTGAGGATTTGTTCCCGTGAGTGCCTGTCGACTTAAATGCTTAAAAAATGAAAGAGTTGGGAGTATCTAATACTCCTTTGCTCAGCTCCAGAAGCTTTCTGGCTTTCTGTTCCTAATCCATCACTTCTCCTTTCCTATTTCCTTCCCTGGTACTTGGGACAAGCATGCAGGTTTTTAGGGCTTCAGCCACAGTGCAGCCCTGCCTGCCGCGGAGGGCAGCCGAATGCGCAGCGCAGCGAGGCTCCCGTGCCGCTGCCAGCAGCCACCACCTCCCGCGGAGGCAGGGAGAAGCCAGCAGCATCAGAAGATGGCCACTGAACAGCCTTGTCGAAAGGGAGTATTTCATGCCAAAGAAGCTCAAAAGCTGTAGCTCACAGGATTTCACATGTTGATGTTCTACCTGTTTAATGCTTATCTATTGTCTTTGTCCACTTCCTTTTATTTTTTGCCCCACTTCTCTTCCTTGCATTACCTCTTGTTCACTCAAGAACTTGCCTCTCTCTTCAACAATTCTCTGCTTTTTAGAGATCCTGGCTGAAAGCAGCAGGGAGTAATACTGCCCGAAATACAGTGTATAAATCCTGAAGGACATTATATTTAACAGGTCTAGAAGAATAAGCCAAGGTTACAGTTAAGTCCTTCGCCATAACAGCCAGTGCCTACCTCCAGGTTTGAGTCATGCCCCTGTGTCACTTGCAGAGACCGGAGTGCCACTCGCGGGCTGTTAGAGCTGCTGAGGCAGTGTGGTGCTGCCTTCTGCAAGCTGACAGGGTGCAGGTGGGCACCGTGGCATTTTCAGGCTGGCTCTTCAGAGGCAATGCCTGCACCTCGACTGGATTCTTGGCATTGCAGGGGCTCAAGGCTCCTGAAAAACCAGCCTGAAACTGCCAGAGAGGCTTGGAAGTCACCGTCTTTTCAGTCAGTGGCTGCGGTTTGAGGGTCTCTTACCTAAGCTTCACCTTAACCAACAGCCTTCACCCTTCTAAAGGCTCAATACCTGAATCTTCCTCACTTATAGAAGCCCTAGAGGTATTAAATATCTGTTAAAGTGGCCAAGCAGTGGGTTTCATGTCATTTTGCACCTGAGCCTTTGCGCAGCATTGTCTGCCGAAGGGAAAAACTATCTTCTCTGGTCCAAGATGACTCTCAAGTCAGTCAGACCAGGAATGGCCTGGAGTTACGACAGCTCTCTAGAGTAAATAAGATACCTTTCTGGCAAGCAAGTGTCCTTCTTGCAAAATCTGTCATCAGTATATGCCAGTATCTCAGTATTTCGTCACCCATTTGAATGGCAAAGAAATTAGAAGAATGAACAAGCAGAAACCCCCAAACCCAGGGGGAAAAAAAACCTGAAAAGAACCAGCTACCTAAAGCAAAACTAACCACATGGAAAGACTTCCCCCCTGCCCCCTCCCTTCTCAAAGAGCTTATTAATCTGAATAAAAATACAATGTGGTAATTATGCGGATGCCTGGCAGAGACAGCAGTTAGTGTTTGCGTAGGAAAATAGCAATAAGTACCAAGTCCTGGTTAATCATGGAGAGACAGAGCCCTTCATCCTTTTTTCAGTGGCTTTAAGAAAGTCTGCTGTGGCCTTGCCATGTGTAAGGAATATTTTGTTTCAGTGCAGTTATCTGCTCTATTGACATTTCAGTTTAGTCTTAGAGCAAACTGTCCGTTTGAGCTTTCAGCCCCATTCCTGGCAGCAACAGCTGTTTTGCTTTCCAATTTGATGGCTTTCCTTCGTCTCACTGTTGCAGTAACCCCCCCCCCCCCCCCCCAAGCTTTTAATCATGATAAATCTCTTCTAAATGCAGTCAACTTTTTAATCTCATCCAGCTTCTTCTGGTTTCCCTGTCTGAGACAGCCTTTGTGCCAATTTCATCCTACGAGCTATGACGAGCAGCTGCTCAAAGCACTCCCTGGTGCTGTAGGTGGGCTCCGAGACACGCAGTGCCAGAGCTGAACTCAGTGCTAGGAAGCGGCAGGCACAGGGAGAGCAGAGCCATCTGATTTATTCTCCCATGCATTTTGCTAAGTCAGG
Organism: Ibycter americanus; assembly: GCA_035590275.1. NCBI lineage: Eukaryota > Metazoa > Chordata > Aves > Falconiformes > Falconidae > Ibycter > Ibycter americanus. The sequence goes on along the minus strand of JAVJGI010000003.1, from coordinate 4,932,229 downwards.
CCTAGGAACAAGGATCAGAGCATCATTTGTACTGTGCCAGTGCTAACAGATGATACGGCGGATGTTCTGTTTTCTCCCATGGCCGGGAAGCCAATTTCTCTTTACCAGGGTAAAGTGTTCTGTGCTTCACACAGATATGATTTCATTTTAAAAATCACTAACTAGAGCAGAGTACTGCTAGAAAAGAAGAGCAGCAGAAAATTAGGAAATATCTCTCTGCATATTCCTAAAAGTAACATTATGTTTGTGGGGTTTTTCAGGCAAGAAATGAAACGCAGCATCCACCGTCCCATATGTTACTGCGTCAAGACTTCTGTGTGGGGCCAAAGCGTTGGTACCCGACATTTCCGAGTCTGCTTGCCCTGGCCGACACACATGGCGGGGGGTGAAATTAAAACCGCTAGCAGCACCGGCAAGTGCCACATCAGGTATTTAGGACAACAGGATCATCTATGAAGGAATTTCTTTCTGCCCCTTGACAGCAGCGTTGGCAGGAGAAGCCGGCCGCCGGCCCCAGCCCGCACCCACCTCCCCATCCCGCACCCACCTCCCCATCCCGCCTCCCCACCGGCCACAGGCACAAATCCGGACTGAAGCCTGAGGTGCTGATGCGCTGCAGACACGGACTGCTCAGCTGAAATAAAGCAGGCTATCTCCGCTTTTCAAGTTCCCCTGCAAAATTAATTTCTTACTGCATCCTACCAGGTAACCACCCGTGACCAGGCTGTCACATTCCGGCATCTCGCACCCGCCGGGTCAGCCTTCCAAGCCAGGCTTTCCTCTCAGGTGGCGCCTCCCTTTAGCCACATTCTTCACCTTCCCGGTGTTTCCCAGCCGGGTGACCCGCTGGGAGATCCAGCTCCCTCCGCAACAACCCACCGGGCGGGGAATGGTGGGGGAGCGTTATGGCCCGGAGCCACTTACTGCATCCGATGTCAAATTTGAAAAGCCAGACTGACCCCCGATGTCATCCTGCCAGCTTCGGGGGGCTGGGACGGGGCTCTTGGGCTGGAACCTGAACGTACAAGAGAAAAGCTGCAATTCTCAGTCTCTGGCAAGCAGTAAATGAGGTGGCCCATATATATAAGCCCATATATATATATAAGGACCATAAATATATATCAATACATATATATAAGATCGATAGTAGACGCCTGGATTTTGGTCATTAGGTATTTTAATTTGGTCACGTAGTATGTTAACCGCGAAGGGGTTAACCTGTTAATGGCGATGGGGGTGGGGGTGTTCGGAGCGGTGGCAGTTGGGCGCACAGCGGTGGGAGCCGGGTCGCCAGGCTGCCCCCCCGGCCGTCACCCCGCAGCCGCCAGCTTCGCCCGGCAGCGCCGCCGCCC
>JAVJGI010000003.1:4861681-4929552 GCA_035590275.1 Ibycter americanus | reverse complement strand
CGCCAGCTCCCCCCCGGGGTGCCCCGCTCCTTGAGCCCCGCTCCCGCCTCAGACACTGGCCAGACGCGAAGATGTTGGGGACATCCCCCTCCGGATGTGCCATTTGATGGGAAAAATTGTCACCAACCACCTTTCCCAAAGAGCCTTTAAAAATTATTAAGTGCCTTTTACGTGAGCGATGCCTTCCTTTCCCTGCGGGCGGTATGGCTGCTTACAGACATTTATTTTCTGGAACAAGCAATCGGGATGCACTGGAATTCACCCCTTGTTCCCACCGACACCCACCGCGGGGAGCGGGGATTCCAGCCCCTGCCAGCCGGCTGTCGGACACGACGCCGCTTCCACACCGTTACCGCACGCTCCCTCATGATGATGTTTGGCAAGCGTTAATATACCTACGAGGTGTATTAATAGAGCGATTATTTTTATTCCATTAGATTCCCAAGTATTTAGACACTTCTTATCTGTTATGTACCTAGGGGACGTTTCTCCTCATAATTGCAATTCACTGGATTATTTATCACGGCGCTTTTAAGACAAACCCACTGGGGGCCGCGGGGGGGATTACAGGCCCATCATACGGGGCAGCGCGCTGCTGATCCCACTGCCCCCCGCACAGGCGGCTGCCTCGCTACTAGTGCAGCTCAGGTACCGGCTCTGGAGGGATCGCTGCAGTGCCGGAATTTATGTACCATCTTATCCCTTGCCGCATCTCACAGAGCAATGATTGGTTTTGAGGAAAAGCACTTTTCAATTTCAAAGCAGCGCAGGAATTACCTCAGAGAAGGCCGCCTCGAACAAGCCTAGTGAGGTTCGTCTTCCAGAAACGTGTCCATCTCCACGTTGTGGTCGCAGCCTGCCCCGCTCCTTCAGCCTGACCCCAGAGGAAGGCGCATCAGCCTGCGTTAGAGCTGCAGCTTCCCTGCCGCTGTTGCAGTGCTCAGCAAGGAGCCACTTCCCACAGCCTTCCTCCCTCGGGCTTGTCTGCTCCTACGCAGAGCTCTCCGCTACTGTCACGGAAGAGCGAGAAGTTTACGTATCGCACGACAAAGTACCAACACGCAAATCAAAACAAGTTTTACACAAAGTAAGACTTCAAGGTAGTCAAGGAGCTCCTCGCGGCTGACGGGAGGAGCGGTGCGGGATGAGGATGGAGGCACAAGGCAGGGCAGCCACACCAGCACAAAGTTCTCACGTGAAGCCTGTAAGCTGTTCGAAGGCTGTACGGTTACAACTAGTGTGGACAGGACTATACGAGGCAAACCACCTCATCTTATTCCAGTAACTGCCCACAGTTTCTTTGAATTATCACCTCTTTGCAAATTTAAGAAATCTGAAAGAATTTCAAAGAAGAAAAAAAAACCATTGCAAATTTAAGAAATCCCCACGCCACCGAGCACACAGGAGTCACAACAAGCAGCAGGAGAAAAATCCACAATAGCTTCACAGGCTGCAAGAGTCTATTTTGATTTTCATTTGTTCCTTTTTTCCTGTCCAGAACAACTAAACAGGTACTTGGCAGACTTACTCACAGGCATTTTCAGTTACACTTGGGGCGCTGGGTTTGTATTTGGTAGCTTTGGTCACGCCACGGCCCCAGGAGCGGTGCCCGGGTCTGCGGCAGGGCAGGCGTGATCCCCAGCACACCCACCTCCTGCGAGCCGGGCACTCGCAACCGCAGGGACATCGCCACTGGCCCCACCACGGTTCAGCCCTCCTTCCCTCTCACCTCCTGATCTTCCAAAGGCAGCGTTGCAGCCTGCAGACATGTATCTTCAGGTAGCAGCCGGACAGCAGCGTTACGGGTTGATGTTCTTCATCATCCTCCCTGATGAAGGCCAGAAGGACGCTTGCTTGTGTGTTAAGCTGTCCCTGGGTGGCCACACGGCTGCCCCACCTGCCCCACTGCCCCACTTGCCCTGCTGCCCCTAGGCTGTGCCCACCTGCAGGTGTGGGTGAGGGGCAGGTCAGCTGTGCTAGAGGCGGGGGGGGGCCTGTTACTGGGGGCAGCTGATGAAGGCTGGTGAACCACATTATTTTTTTAAGGGGTTTGGGAAAACCTGAGAGTGTCCCCTCCACAGAGACATGCAGGCAGGGACCGCGGCAGGTGGATGGTTAGAGAGGAGCAAAGGTGTGGGAAGCACATTTTTGGTTATTTATGGTGACTGTCATTTCCTTGCTAGGATGACCCTTGGGGAGATGCCCCCTTTTCTGCTGTTGCAGGAGTATCAGCCCTTCCCTGTGGCTCCGCCTGGGAGCAGGGAGGATGGCGCTGGGGAGCCGTGCCCGCTCCCACAAGGAATGGCTCCGTGGAGCGCGGTGTGCTCCAGCGGGCTCTGCGCCAGCCGGGCCACCTGCCCACCACGAGGGTCGTGCTGTAGGATGGGCTCCTGCCAGCCAGCAGCCCGCGGCTGTGCTCGGTGACCCTGCCGGGGCGCAGTGCTGCCTGGGCTTGCTTAATGTGAAAGAGAAAAGGCAGGGAAGGATGGGGCTTGAGCAGGACAGCGCGGAGAAGTTGGGGTTGATACATGGTCGGCTCCAAGCTTTCACCAGCAGCAGTGGTTTTGTTTTCTTCCTTAATTCCGTAAGGTGCTGGGTTGGGGTTTTTTAGGTCTTGTGCTTTGCTTCTTTTTAATCCAGGGGTGTCGATTGCAAGGTTCTACCACAGCCTGTTGTGTGTTTCTGTGGAGCACCCACGTGTCGCGATGAGACCCTGGTAACGTTCAGCACCGTCTGACAGGCTTTTGTGCATCAGGGCACTGCTCCCCTGGGACTTCATTCTGCAAGTTTCTGTTACATCTTCTCTCCGCACTCTGGGTTTTTTTTAAGCTCAGAAGGAAACTGGGCTGCATACAAAACTGGTTGTACGTGGTGCAGCCAGGCAGCCTGACCTGGCGCTTCCCAGAACAAAACAAGCCTCCAGGATCAGTGACCAAGACCAGTCCCATTCCTAGTGACTTCTGTGGGAGCCTTTCTATGGGCAGCAGAAAGATAAAGGTGGAGGGGGTGTTGGAAGAATACCTGTACCTCTGAGGAAGCAAAGATATTTTTAATTTTGAAAGAATATCTCTGTATAGAGCGGAGGGACAGCACAGCTGCCTGCCCTCCAAACTGTTGCCCCATGTCCCCAGATCTTTGGGGCAGCTCCTGTCTCCGGTCCCTGGATTTCGGCTGGAGTTCTGCAGGGTCTGAATTAAGTCAAACCCCAGCTGGGCTACCTGGGGGGAGCTTAGGCACACAGACTGAGGCAGATGGATACAAGCTGCACTTGAAAGGCTAAAATGGGATGTGCTCCGACTGTGAAAAGATCCCAGGGACTGCTGCAGAGGCCGCTGAGCCGCCCGCTCTGCACCTTCCCAAGCCTTTGGGGCCATGCAAGTGGCTTCTCCCTTTCAGCAGCAAGTTGCAGGTGCTGTGTACTCCTGGCTCTGCACACGATTAATGGTACTACTAGGTCCTGATTGCATTTAGCAGACATTTTAGGAATAGGTAAGTGCTTTCCTTAGCTCCCTTCTACAGTGGATGAGAGAAGCTGGTGCTGTCAGCTGATATCTCCAGCTGGCTCTGTTCTCTGGATGTCATCTTCTTGCCTTGTTAGAAGGCGACAGGGATGAAGGCACAACCTCTCTGCTGGGGCTGGTATTGCTGGGAGGGGAGCCCCGATCAAGGCTCAGCTGTACTTCCTTAAGTCACTCCAGACCTCAGTTTCCCCTTCGGTAATCTGCCAGCTTTTGGAAAGCACTTCAACGTGTAAGTGAAAACATGGCACCAGCGCTGTGAGTGATGGTTTTGCCTCTTCTTCCCCCACCTGTTGGCTTTGCTTGTGTTAGCACTCGGGGAAGGGGGAGTTTCTGTGCACACGCAGAGTGCCAGCCCCCAGCAGCGCCTCGTCTCTGCAGCTGGTGTTCCTGCACTACAGGCGTTTTGAGCAGGTGTGAGAGTCAGGAGCACCCGCCTCGTTCGCAGGTGGGAGGCATGGCAGTAAAGCAGACCAAACCGGGGGCATTGGGATCAGCAGGGTTTCTTGCTCGCCCAGAGCGAGCAGTTTTGTTTTGATGAAAAGAAAACACATAAAGAGCTGGGGTCATTAAGCAGAAAGGGCCTGATGCACCATTGCTTAGGATTTTGGGAATAGAGGGGTAGAATACCTCTCAGCAAACTGAACTCCCACCTTCTTGCATGAGTGTTCAGCACGTGCTGTTTGTTGCGCCCTGCCCATGGGGCAGACATCCTCCCTACCGGGGGAGATGCTGCCGAACAAAGGGGAATGACACTTTTCCCCGTAACTGCGGATGCAGTCACAGAGCATGTTGCTTGGCTGCCTATGCTATTCACCCGCCTTCAAAGTGTGCTTGTGCAGAATGGCAAGGTGAGCTGTGGTGGTTGCTTCTCGTTGAAAAACATCTTACTGCGGCTGTGCAGAAGAAATCAGAGAAAACACCTGCACTTGTGTTCAGCAACATGTGGGATCGTGGCACACACCTGAGCTGGCAGGGTTAATAGTACTGCATATGAGGAGCTCCGTCCTTGATCCTTAAAAGATATTTAAATGCATGCTTATCCCCAATAATAAGAGTAAAGCTTTTGTAATCAAGGCTTACAGTTATCTTTACATTCTTAAGTATCTTGCTGCTTGGGGAAATTAATACTGAAGCCCCTGATTTTAACGCTATTTAAGAAGTAAGCTTGCTTGGTGCAGGCGTTGGGATGGATCCAGAGACTCACTGTGCGCTGCGTAGCCTGGCTGGGGGAAGGGAGGGCTGGGGGGGGGGCAGAGCCGTGGGAGGAAAAAGCGAGGGGGGCTGGAAACAGGGGCTCAAGAGAGGATGTTTGTTGTGCAAAGTACACTGCAGAACTGAAAGGGGGAAGATTCAAAGCTATTGCATAAAGGTAGGAGGAATTTTCTCCACTCACAGTGCACTCAAACTTACATTAGAGGAAAAGGGGAAAGAATGGGAAGTGGGATAATGCCAGAAGCCAAGACCCTAAGACCTTCCCAGAGCCCCCGACTCACACGGCTCTGCCGAGGGGGAAGCAACTGCCTGTCCTAGCACAGCACTGCAAGTGCTCCTCCCGCAGGGGTCTGTCTGTGAGCAGAGCAAGTCCCCCAAAATCACCCTAAGACAGCACTCTGAGACTTCAGGGGTTTTCCCTGGCCTTCCAGTCCAGCCTTTTTTGTCGCTTCTTCCCTGTGAGCTAAGAGCTGCTCCGAGTACTGCCTGACCTTGCTACAGCTGAGAGCCAGGGTGGGAAGCAGCCAGGGATCTTCTGCTTTCCTCCTCTCTGATCCCTGCCTGCTGATCTCTGTACCCCTCTAGTTTTTTTTTCCATCAGCTTTTCCTTTCCCCCGTTTCTGTCCTGGCACTGTGCTCTTTGCCTGGATTGGGGAAGGGGCACAATCTGCTCCTGTGCCCAAGGCTTGGAGGGGCCCCCAGCACCCCACCGGTGTCGGACATAGCTCAGAGGAAAGGCAGTGTAACCGTTCCACTAGCCGGGAGGGCTCCTGGCTTTGCCCGTCGCGCAGAGCTCTTGCCTCCGTGGCTCGTAACAGTTGCAGTCCTCCGCTGGCCAGGAGATGTGGCAGCAGCCTGGTCCCTGCAGGGCTTTGCCGTAAGCGCCCTCAGCCCATCCTCCGGGAGAGCGCTGCCTGGGCGAAGGAGAGCTGCCCCACCTGCAGTGGCAGCCCCACCGCCGTGCCGGGAGCGGGTGAGGAGCCATGTCGCAAGCGGGGAGACGTTTCACACCCCACACCTGCTGCCCGAAGCCTGGCGCCCCAGCCCGGCTTCCCCCGCAGGCGCCGAGGGTCGTGTGTGCTTTGGAAAGGGAACGGAGACCCCCGAGCTGCGCATCCCTTTCCTTCTGAAGGGGAAATGGGACGAATGCTCGTTATGCTGCTTATCTCTCACTGGCGTGCAGGGTATGTGAAGGAAGAGGGCAGCAGCAGGATGAATGCAGAGTGGCTCAGGCGGTGTGGCTCGGAGTTACGTTCAGCTACACAGAATGAGCCTTTTTCTCCATTTCTTAAATGAGAAATGGGATTGTAATGCAGCGGCTCAGAATCATATGAAGCAAACCATGACGTAAAGGTGAGGTATTAAAATGACAGCTGTGATGGCATTGGTGGTGTACTGCGGGGCAAAGGAATGCTATAAACGCTGTAGGTAAAGCTGGCTGGAGATGGCAGCCCCAGCATCGCAAACAGCACCGTCTGTATTTCCACCCTCTGCCTCCCCACGCCCAACAGAAACACTCTCCATCTCAGTGAAGTTAAAAAGCTTTCTAGGTTCGATTTTCACCAGATCAGTGAAATAAAAAAGAGTTTGTATGCAACTTTCTCTGCAAGGCCAGAAGACATTTGTGGAGCACACGAAACAGGAAGAGCTGGAGGCAGCGCAGGGGCCGGCAGCCGCATGGCTCGTGGCACCCAGCAGCTTGAGCTGCAGCAGCAGCACATTGTGTTTGGAAGGAACAGAAGGACCAATCCTGAATCCATCATTCCCAAATCATGCCCTGAAGTCCGTGAGGCCACATGGTGAATCGTGGTGGGAACATCTTCCCCCCCAGCCTGACCCCCTGTGGATGCTGTTTGGCAGCCCTGGTCCAGGCGGCCCTGCTCACCCGGGGAGGGAGATGGCACACAAAGCTGGGCTTCATGGTAACCCCCTGGTAACTGACAGTCCAACGCTTTTTTTTTTTGTTCCTAGCATTTACTAACAGCTGTGCTCCCACTTGCTCTGTTTCCCAGCGCTGCTGGGGGTTAAACTGTCCCAGCAGGACACTAGCCCCCCCGCACTGACCCAGACCTTCCCTTCCAGGCACATCCCGACATACTACAAGAGAAACACCTTTCCCTGGGCTCTATTAACCGATTATGAGAAACAGCAAAGAAACAATCAACAAAGCAGTGATTTATGCCATCAAAGCAGTTCCACAGACGAACGGGGCATCCACCTGCAAAAAGCTGCTTCTTATTCCTTCCTGGAGTGAGTTGGCGGTGAAGAAACAGCAGTATGCAAAAAGAAGCCTTTCCCTTTTGATCTCCACAATTTTAAAGTCTGCATACGACTCAGGAGGCCTTTTTCCTTTCACAACCCCAGCGCTTTAGTGCTTACAGGTACCACTGGGTCATTTCTATTCCTGCAGATTAAAAATCTCACCTCTAGGTTGTAACAATGGAGAACAAAACAGAACCTAAAGAGAGCCTGGACACTGAGTGACGGGCCTGGAGGCTAGTTCCGCTGCAGGTCCCTGCAGCCCCAAAGTAACCTGACTGCTGCTGTCTGGGGACAAGGGGAGGAGGAGGGATACAGCAGGAAGGACAAGGATGACGTCTGCAGCAGCGACAGCCAGTGCCTCTCACGTCCATCCCCAGCAGCAGCTGGATGTCACGCCACGCTCTCCCCTTCTCCATGCCATTTCTCTAATTTCCTTTCCCACCATCCTGTTCTCCTGCTACTAAGTGCTACCGGTGTGATCCGGGACCGGGCAGCACCCGCAGTGCCGGACGTGGGGAAGGGAGGGAAAGGCACCGCACCAGCTGAGCTGGACCTGATGCTTCCTCAAGCACAGGGAGCAAGTGCTGCACCAGGGAGCACAAGGGGGAGGAAGACTAAATCTTGACACCCTGAACTAAGAAACATTAAGAGCACGTTGTTCCCCTTCCCCAGGCGCTGGGTGGCTCATGCATTTTGACTCCCCTCATGACTCCAGGACTGATGTCTAGTCAAGTCACCGAACTCTGCCGGGGCTGGTGTTCCTTCTGGCTCTTGGCTGTACAGCTGGAGATGGGGGCAAGTGTCCTGCACGCTGAAAGGCAGAGTGAATTTAGTTAGCTGTGCTTTCTGCACCAAGGGTTATAGTTTTCTTGTTTCAAGTACCCCAGCTCCCAGAGGAGGTAAGTCGGCTCTGTTTTGCCCAGCCCTTCCCTGGGGCTCAGAGTCCGGGGTTCGCCCAGGGGGAGATCCTGATGATTCCAAGTAAGAAACGCTGCTGTGGGTCTGAGCCGTGACTCTATCTGCCCTCACGTTTCTGTTTCGTGGGTGAAGGCAGCATCTAACTACTGCATGTAGGTGCCTCGAAAGTCATTCTGGCCATCCAACGGCTGAGAGGAGAACAGTTTGGCTTCCAGCCAAAACAAGGGTCCTGTGATCCAAAAGGGCTGCGTTTGGGGACCTGCCAAATCAGCAAATGATCTGCTACAAGCAGTGAGACAGCGCTGGCTGCAAAGCTGGGCGGCACAGGCATTCATTGAAAGCCGGGGAGGCACTCCATTGCAACAGAACGCAGCAGGGAGACGGGGCGGCACGAGGAGGAATGGTTAGGAATCGATGCCACCAGCATCCTTGAGGCAGTCCAGCGTCATGTGGGGCAGCAGGTTCCAGTTCCTGCAAGCAGCTGGGATGTAATTGGTGGCTTTGTACCATTTGGCTGGTCTTTTGCCCAGTAGCTGTTGTGCCCTGCCTCCGGCTGCGCGGCACAGCAGAGGTCAGATTTAACTCAGCATTCACATGTGCCTGGGATTCCCTGCTGAAAGGTTGCCCTCCTGGGGCATCGCTTGGCCAAAATCACCTTTCTGCAAAGGAGCTTCCTTATCCTGAGCAGCAGGAGCCGCAGCAGGAGAGCTGCGCAGGCACCCACCTGAACAGCGAGGTGCAGCGAAGGCTCAGCACAGGGGCAGCAAACCGAGCACAGGCAACGCTTGTAGTGCACATAGACAGCCCTGACCGGGGCCTGGTTTTGCTTTCTGGAAGCTCTTCCATAAAGCAATATCCATTACTGGGTGGATTTAAGAACTCACCCCACCTTCACGCAAGCTGGCACGCCGCTGTCAGCCCCGGCCGCGGGCTCCTGCCTGTTTCCTTGTGCCTGCACCCGTACGCCTCCGTCCTGGCAGCAAACTTGATCAACAAACAGTTAATTTTTTGGAATTAATTTTGCATTAATTTTGTTAGTGTGTGGGTTTCTCCATGGCTTAAACACAGTCCAGGGTCATACCCTCTATCTACAAATCAACCAAGAAAAGAGGCAGCATTTTAAGATTGAGTTTATGTTTACAAATCAAGCATAAACCAGGCAGTGGATATTTTGGTAATATACTTAAAAGGATCAGGAGCAAACTACACATTCTAAAATAATACTCCATACTTAGACACTTTAGATAAGATTTTAAAAAGAGGAATTTGCAGCTACTATCAAAATAGCAAATAGCATGCTTGGGAAAAATTAAAATCAAAGAGGCTGTGATCAAAGCTAAGCCCGGCACATTAAAACACAACCTATTTCCCTAGCCTGGATGTAGCTCAGGACTTCATCTCACCCCCTGACCCCGTGTATAAGCAGCTAGTAAAAATGCAGTTGTTATTTAACTATGCCAGGGTATGAACATAAAATTGTCCCACTTGGTTAGCTGCCTCCCCTTTGGCTACAGACGCCGGCTGAGCTGGTTGCCAGAGGTACGTACACGAGCGAAGCGGACTTCTCTCTTCCGAGAGCGAACGAGCCAGCTCAGCCCAGCTGGCTGCTGCATCCCAAAAGTCCGCACGGAGGGGGCATTAGTAAAGCCTGTTTGTGACAGGAGGTGCAGAGAAGCAGGGGGAAGGCTGCAGAAGGGAGCGGGCAGCAGAGCTGAGCCAGACCCTGCCATGCTGCTCGGCAGCGCGCTCGAAACGTGTGCTGCCCGTTTCTCGGTGCAGGCTCCGCACCCGTTTCTCAGGTGTCACTGCTCCAAGGCGAAGTCAGCCAAGTGCCGCCTTCTCAGGCATCATCAAGCAAAGTCAAAGCACTTGTCCCCATCTGAAGGAAAATCATCAGTGGAAGCATCTGCCAGCTGAGCTGGTGCCTCCTTCGGATGCGTTTCAGACCGGGTTGCCACAGCTGCCAGCACGGCACACGCTGGCCAGCGTGCCCGCTGTCGCCAGAGCTAAAGCCGCGCAGGGACCGCCGGCAGCCTCCGCACGTGCGAGCGAGGCACTCGCGGCCACACACCAAGACGTCCCACACTGTAAGTGCCCAACGAGCCAGTGTTTTACATTGTAAGTGGTCAATGGGCTATCAAGCAAAAAGTCACCCTGACTTTTTCTTATCCAGGAGGAAGGCACCAAGCAGCTCTGGGGGAGGGCACATTTTGCCAGGAATAAAAGAAGGATTAAGTCGGGGCAGCAGTCAGCCCCGGCTGTGCCCTGCGCGTCCTGCAGCCTGGGCTTTCTGACACAGGCAGGCCTCGAGGCACAGTTCTGCTTTTATTCTTGGCGTGCCTTAGACGTGCTCAGTCTTACGAGCTGATTGTAACCAGCCTTGCCTTCTGGCTTTGCAACCATTCTGAGCAGAAGTACCCTGCGAGTATGTTGTGTTTTACGGGTTCTTCTGTCTTGACAATCTCATTTCAGGCAAGAGTATCGCCCATGGACCGGAGCAAAACCATCCAAGCCTATAAAGACAAAGCAAGGCTTCACTATCCCAGAAGACCATTTTGTTCAAGAGACAAGCTACAAGGCAGATTTTAAGGTAATTAACATTTTTTAAAATCCCAAAGTCAATGTGAGTAAAGTAAATGCATCAGGAGCTCCTCGTTTTTTATCAGTGTGGTGTGTGTAGAATAAAGCCATGTCCTCACTGACCACTCTCATCACTGCCTGCCAGGTAACGTGGCCATCCCTTGCTTTCGGAGAGATGTGCTAGAGGTGTCATACTGTGACTTATCACAATTCAGCCCGAGACCAGGATTTTAAACTGCATGACAGTCAGGAAGTTAGAGAGTTAGGATTCCCTCCGTTGGACACCCCACGTACAAGGTGTGCGTACCTCTGTCTCCGTGCAAGGTGCATCGAACACCCCTGCGCACATGCAGAGCGGTCAGCGGGCACCAGCGTTAGGGCCATAGCACGAGATGAAACCTCTGGTGCTAACACCAGCCATGGGCAGAGGTGTTTGCACGGGAATGTTTGCAGATCGCTAAGGAACAGCACCCACCCGGACAGGACAGAAGCCCCCGGCAGCAGCTGCCCCCGCTGCCAGCGCTGAGGGGGACACAGCTGTGGCGAGCAGACACACAGCTCTTGGGCCTCTGAGGCTCCCTCGGCATTTTCCTGCAAGTTTCTACAACCCTTTGTACCAGTGTAAGATCGTTTTCTTGGTGAAATACACCTAAGCATTACTGAAAATCCCACGAGGGAATGTTCCCTCTGTACTCAGCGTTCTCCCTGGCAGGGCCCTGCTCGCTCCCAGTCCCCACAGGGACGGAAAGCGCATGCCAGCGAGGCTCTGGTTTAGCTGCTTTTTGCTCTGGTTTAGGTGCTTTTTTCATCAGACCACCAAAGAGAACAGCACTTCACAACCAGCCACTAAAGCCATTCACAGACTGCGCTGAATGACTTGGAAAGCAGAGCCGGGGCGGAATTCCCCAGCTGTGGCACGCCGTGCCATTATGGGTAACGGCAGCTACTCCAGGGCCAAGCGTAAAAAGTAAATCTTTGCCTTGGAGGAGGCAAGAAAGAAGTGTTTAATCAGCAAAGAGCCAAGTGCCTCGTCCGCAGAGGATTGCTGGCACACTGCTGCGACAGGGCACACGATGGGTATATCCAGCGCCACTGAAAGTGGGACAGTGACCTCAGGCAAAACAGAATTTGCAAACCTCACCAAACCTCCTCCTTGCTCTGAATAGTCTGGGCTGCTCACTGAGGTGCAGCAATAGGATAGAGGGTATTTAACCCTAAACCTTGTATTTTGACCCTGGAGGGGCAAATACAGCGTCTTCCTGTTTGGTAGACAGGACGCAAAGGAGAGGGTCCTAGAGGAACCCCTCCAAGTCCCTATCCCAGGTGTCGAGGAAGGGAAAATGAAGACTGGAATCCCAGACACAAAGACACACCACCACGGACACAGCGCTCCAGACTGTGCAAGCAAAGATCCCGTTTCCTGGAGCCCCAGGGTACCACCGTGGCCCCTCTGGCAGACACCGTGGGGAAAGTGTAGTCTGGAATGAAGGTGGTGCCGAGGAGCCACCAGTTCAAAGAGAAGTCAGCCTCTCCCTGGTTTACACCCGGTCATTTGGACTTTCCCCTCTTGCCTGAAGCCCACAGCTTTTGCTGGACACCCGGGAGTCAGGCGTGCGCCGTGTCCCGACAGCCTGCACGTAGGACCCAGAGCGCTGGTGCTCCCGAGCTGTGCACAGGCTGCTCGCGACACTCCTCTTGTTCCTTAGCGTGTCAGATGCATCCCCAGAGGAACGGAAAAATCAGAACAACGAAACAACAACAAACAAGTCGATAGCTTTCCCTGCGCTGCCTTTGCCTGCGGTCTTTCCTTTCTCTGCTTGGATGGTGCCATCAGAATGCTGGGTGCCCAGCAAAGCTTCCCACCCTTTCCTGGTGTATGGCCAGACTCACCCAGAGTCCTGAGCTGGATGCACAGCTAAGGCCGGCCCTGTTCCAAATCCTTTGGGTTTTAAGCATTAGGGAAGACAAAAGAAACCAGGTGCCCTTCGTGCCTCAGTGCAACCACAACAGCTACACACTGCCTGGAATTCTGGCTCCACAGGCATCAGAGAGTGCAACCTCTGGTAGCTCTGCCTTTCCCAGGCCTCAGCAGTTTCCATCCTTATCCAAGTCCGTGCAGTTTCACAGCCTGGCATGGCCAGGAACCCATTTATCTCCTGCAGGTACCTGAGGTGCATGCCCCTGTTTGCAGCACCCGTAGCTCGTCGCCCCGTAAGGCAGTACAGCGGAGCGCCCTGACGGACCCTGGGTGGCATTCTCCAAAAGGTTAAGGAGCAGGCACACACCACTGCGGTGCCTCCCGCTGAAATCCCACAGTGAATTCGCGGTGACGTTTGTAAAGTACGTGCCAGCGGGGCTTTGTGAAGAGGGCAGCTCTCCATCCTGCGGAGGCTGGCTCCGGCCAAGCCTGCCCAGCCATGGTGACCCCATCACTCCGCGCCCCTCGGGCTCCGAGGGCTGGGCTACGACAAGCCCCTCCTCGGTGGCGCAGCACCGCACGTGCCCTCGCATCGCCCCGTCCGCCAAGGCCAGGCTCACCGACACCCAGCCAAGAGCTGGCGCTGCCGGGCAGCGGCACATGGCAGGGCAGGCAGGTCACCACAACGCCCCAGACCCCCCGAGCTCTCCGGTCAGTCGCACCCCACGTGGCACTAACGTTTCTCTCCCCCCTCACCCCACTAGATCCCAGAGGTGAAGACCAGGTTCTCCCCCAACCCCTCTGCTGTTTTCCAGGCGCCGTCACGGATCCTCAACGTGTGAACCTGGACCCTCCTCACACGCAGGCAGCTTAAACGCGGCGTTTCTGTTAAGATCTATCACTATGCAATTTTCATGAGGAGTGTTAAGATCAAAGAACTGGTATTATCAAAAGCAGCTCTGGCGATTAATGGTATGCACACACACACACACACTTGGTGTTAACACAACAAACCGCAAAGCGCTTGGTTCAAAACTGGCAAAACACGCTGCGAGGAGCGACCTAGTTTTCCAGAGGAGCAGGTTCATTCCTACGCCAGCTGGCGTCACGTTAGGAGATTGACTTTGGGCAGCGAAGGCAGTGCTGCAGGCAGCGTCCCCACGCTTAACTACACAGGGTGGGAGGGAAAACAATCACAAGTGGGATGGATAATTAAAACCAAAAAAAGAGGTTTATTTAGCAGCACCCTCTAAGCAGGGCAGTGGAAGACAGGGAGTGTCTGGCTGACTTCTGAGCTGCTTGAGGGGTTTTGGAAATAGGACCTCAAAGGGCATCCCCAGAAATCACAGCATCCTGAAACAGGGCTGGTCTGAACCGCCAGGGTGGTTGTAGGAGCTGGAGGAAGCCAGCATCACCGAACTCTTAAATAAAGCGGGCGCATGCAGTGTCTTGTGGCTTTACGGCTGGAAAGCTGGGTGCTTCCAGAACCGGTGGGCTGAGCAGGAGCGAGAGGGGACTGAGCTTCGTGAGAGAGACAGCCCTGACAGCAACGCACCAGCCTGGCTGGGAGAGCACCGATGGGCAGCGTCGGCTAGGCACCTTCCAGCTTCCAGAGCATCTAAGACATTTATGTAGTTTGTATAGCTGTTAGGGTGACTGTAAATATTGTACATGGATTTTACCTAAAGCAATGTGCGATCCTTCAACAAAAAGGACATGCTTCTACTTTCAATAAATGTTAACTCTTTGCATATGCAAGGTGGAAAATATTGCCTTGAAATTCCTAAATTATTGCCTGTATATTGGTGATGCTAATGCTAGGAACAACCAGAAGCGAATGTTACTTAGGAACTCTTCTTAAAGACAAATGTAACGTAGAATGTAAGACATCCTTCATTTTTAAGATAGGCCATTTTAAGTGTCATTGCTCTAAAGCTGAATTTTTTTAGGTTAGCGTGCATTTAACTTTTGCTGAGGTACGCGTGTTTTAAGAAACCATTTTTTAGCCTTTGTCCACAGAGACTGTAGTGAGTTTACAGTTTCTATCTCAATGACTTATGCAATATTATTAGACTACTGCTCATTTAATGGTTTTACTAATTATTTGGGGGAAAAAAATTAAAAACCTTTTACTTTATGTGTTTGCAACACGTGTGTTGGCTAGAACGGAAAGAAACCATCCTCAGACTTGAACAGTGATCAGATACTCATTCATCTGCAACGAAATAGACTTTAATGCAGGAGAATCTTTTCTTAACCTTAAGGCACGTTTAATGATCTCTGGGGACTTTGCAAACACGTATGCATTGCTGGTAATTCCCGTAAGAACAATTTTTGAACTCTTGGCATGTGGATTGTGTTTGGAATACACACAGGCAGCATCTTCTCACTGCATTATGTGAGAACTGAGTGGTGCCACCTCTGTTCGCTGTACTAGCAGGACGAGAACAGGTACCATCTGCAGTCAGCTGTGTTTGGGTGGGACAAGGGGTGGCACTTCCCACACTCATCCTTGGACCCAGAGGAACCTACAGTAATACCAGTGCTTGCCAAAATAATTTTTCAGGAGATTCATTTTTCAGCAAATTCATTTGAAGCATTCAAACTGTACTAAAGGTTTTGCATGTTAGATGTTTCTAAGAATTCAATCTGCTTGTTTAATCTCTTTATAATGTTTTTAACAATTTTGTTCAAACAATTTAAGTTCATTTCAATCCTGGACTTTATTAACAGGAAAAAAAGAAAAAAAAAAAAGGATAAATTGTCTATTCAGTATCTCTTCTTAATTCATTGTATTTCTTAAAAAAAAAATCAACCCAGTTGTAAACAAACTGGTAATATAATAAGCTTGTATTTTATCAAATGGACTGGATTTAATTTAATAAATTAAAATGTATTTTGGCTATTGGTTCTTTCCCAAATATTTTTTTGTTGTAGAGCATAACCCTCGGGTACTCAACCTTGCACGACAATTTGTCGCTGCGTTTCTCCCTCGCAGAGCTGCAGGTGCAGGGCAGCAGGGCACGCAGGACAGCAAGCAAGGTGTCAGGGAGGTGCCTGACGGCATTCGCAGCCGTCAGCGGTCATTCCCCCAGCAGGAATGGCTTCCAAGGCACATTTCAAGCTGTGGCCCAACCAGGGATCTGAAAGCGCAGCTGCTTTGCAAAGGAAAGCTGTTGCTCTGCAGAATTTGTAATCACTTCGGGGATTTTTCCCAGACATTTTCAAAGGGAAAGCAAACTATTCAGCAAGCAGCAAGTAAATTGGGGACAAACCAATGATACCAATTTGCCACGTGCACTATCGAACGCACAGAGGCTAGATCGACCCTGATACAAGTGCCATACTCTCCAGACCCCCTCTCAGTGGTGCCCACCGTGTGCCCTGTTAACAGAAAGGGACAAGCAACTGCCCTTTCACCTCTTTTTCCCTCTGCCATCTCACACAGATCACAGGGAAATAGTGCTTGCTTTGAATTTTAACAGAGACCATCGCCTTACAGTTGCTCCCAAGAACATTTTAGCGAGCAAAGGTGCCGAAGGTACAACCAGCTTCCCTAGACAGTGTGATGCCAGCTCTTCTAGCTATGCCTCAGACTTCCAGGAGAAAGCCAAAGGCTCACGAGCTGTTGCCTGGTTCCAACTACAGGAGGGATGAACAGAAAGAAAACCGAGCAGGTACTTACCGCGGCACGGGACAGAGTGATGCAACTGGCTGCCGATGGCTGCGGCATAGCCGGTTCCGCACGGAGAGTGCCGCCTCGGCCAGGTTGGAACGTACCGCACCAAGTTCCTCTGAAGAGGGCAAACCCACACAGGGTTTGCAGGCTCCAGGGAGTCACGATGCCAGGACTGCTTCCAGCGCTGCTCTCGCACTCGTATTTGTCTTCCCAATTACTTTGGGTTCACGTCCAAGTCCATTCAAGGCTTTCCAACTGTGAATCACACTGCAAACAAGGGTTATTTGACACATGAAGAAACGTCCTTTAAAAGGAAGGTTTTACACCTGAAGCATTGTAATTTAGTACCTATAGGGTGACACTGAGTGTGCTCGTTTCATTCCATCTTGCTGACACCTGGCCTGTTGGGATGCTGGGAGTGAGATTTGTGCCAGCTGCATCCACTGTGCCAGGAAGCTGCGAGTATCTGCGCTTCCACGTGTTCAGGAGAAGCTCTGGCATGGGAAATAACTCCATTACTCGGGACAGCTCTTGTTACCTGAACTTGAAAAGTTCACAAGCAGCGCATTCATGATTTGTCTGCTTTCATAAACTGCGTTTTCTTTGCATTGCACTCATTTCGTGAAGGGTGAGCAATCAGATGCAAACCTATCACTTCTGCCATCGCAGTAACGTACGACCCTAAGGACCAGCCTGGCTTGCCACAAATGGCTGTTGGTGCCATGCAGCCCAGAGGCTGGGTTTGCTTTCGGGGCAGAGGTGGCACAGAAAGGATGGCCAAATCCTTGTTCCTGGTGGCACAGACTTTGGCAGCACCAAGGCTGCACCCTGGGACCCAGACACACTGCTTGCTCCTGTGCCAGCTCGGTGTGCCCACAGCTTCGTTTCTAAAGCGGATGGTCCAGTGCCTTGGGGGCACACTGCACCTGACCACCACGTCCCGGAGATGCAGTGACCCACGCGAGGGCAAGGCTGCAGCAACCAGGAGGGGAGGCATCAGCACCAAGGGCCCAGCCAGCCTTCCTTGGCCACCTTGGCATCATCTGTTTGGCTCTGGCAGTGCAAAGGCACTGCAGCGCGTGCTCATTTAGGAGGCACTTTTATGGGATTTAGTACAAACGAGTTTTGCAGTATTTTGACGTTAAGTGTGCTCACAAGCACCTACGATTCCTCCCCACAGCCTGGGGAAAATGGAGAGTTAGCTTTTCTTACTTTTTTCTTCCTTTTCCTGCCCATATCAGGTGCCCGTGCACGGGAGCTGGCTGTGGGGTCTCTGTGAGGAGCGGCTGGGGCTGCCGGCTGGCACAGCCCCAGGGCAGCTGAGGGAGGCAGCCCAGCAGAGGAGCTGGTGTTGCCCCTGTGAGAGGATGCTTAAGAAAGCAACACCCATGCCCCTGTGCTTCTTGTGAGGGGAAAGGAGGTGGGAGTCAGGAATGAAGGACTAAAAGTCAAGTCTTGGAAAAAAAGGAGTAGGGCGAAAGGTGTGGGTGTGGTTTTTTGTCTTTGTTTCTCACCATCCAGCTCTGTTCTGATTGGCAAGTTCAACTAATTTTCCCCAAGTTGAATCTGTTTTGCCTATGACAGTAATTGGTACACAACATCCCCATTTTCACCTTGACCCATGAGCTTTTTCATCTTATTTTCTCCCCTGTTCTGTGGACGGGGAGTGAGAGCAGCTGGGTGGGTGTCTGGCAGCCAGCCAATGTCAACCCACCACACTTCTCAATCTTCCACACAAACCAATTACTTGCTGTTTACACAGGCTGCTCTGGAGGATGAAAAGTTGGAGGAGCTAAGCTTGCTGTGCTCCTCTTCCCCCAGCCTCCAAAACCAAGAGCTTTTCAAAGTAACTTGAAAAGGGAAAAATTTCCTTCAGATCAGTTCCACAACTACTGATTTTTATCCAGAACTAACTAAAACATTCTGAATATACAGAGCACACAAAAGCCTGTGGATTTGGAGGAACTTCAAGTGACAGGTGACAGTCAAGACAATCCTAGCACAGCTAATAAAAGAATTTATTGTAAACATACGTATCTTACACAATTATACAGTATAATACAGATAACATGAAGGATTTAAACACTCAGCATTACAAACAGGGGCAATATTTGTAAAGAGATCTTTAACTTGTATCAAGACTCTTTAGAAAGCCAGAGAAATATACCGTAACATTTCAACACACCGTTATCATCTGCAGCGTTCCACACACACCTGAATGCGTGCATGAAACATCCACAGCCTCTAACTCATCTCCAAGCAATTCCCACAGGAACCTCTCACCGACAAATTTTTCTCCCACCACTTTTCAAAATTCAAAGAACTTGTTGCAAACGTTTCCTACATCTGAAGGACTAAACAAATGTGTTATTTTCTATCTGCTTTTAACAGTTTTTCTTCAGCAAACTTCATGTATTATTAATATAGCATCTCCTAGGAGAATAACCTGTGGTTGCTCAGAAAAGTAGCAACAGACCTCCACTGCAAGAACCCCATTAAGAACAAGGGGCATTTTACCTGCCTGCTTCAGGGCCAGGTTCAGGACTCATTCTGAAACTCCATTCCTCACAGAAAAAGCAGGACACAGGCAAGGAAGCCACAGTTTGCCAACAGATGCCCAAAGACGAGCTCCTGCATCCTCAAGAGCTGCTCTGGGCGTATCAACATCCCAGAAACTAAGCCCACACGAGACGGGGGCTGGAAATGCACGTGTCATTGCAGAAGATCATAGCACGACTGAGTTTGCCCAAAAGGCTGTTCCCACTCAACCTGCAGGCTGTCATAGCGATAGTGACAGATATCTTGAAAATGCCCTTCTTTTTTGTAAAAGCTGTGTACAGGGGTGCCTGAAAGCAGTATGAACTTGGAGTTCACTGCAGCCCCTACAAAGCGTGGGGCCTGCAGTTCCCCAGCTACCTGGATTCCTCCCAACTCTCAGCACTGAGCTCAGACATAATCACCACCGCTTGACTCCTTCACACTGACCTCAGCTGAAAAACCTAATGGCAGGGCTAAGCTGTGCACTGTACTTGTGCAGGCAATCCTGCACTCAGGTCACCTGAACAAGCCAGGATTATCTTCTGAATCCAGAGCATCTGAAATGCCCTTTCTAGGGGGCATTTAAGTCCTCCTCTGAATGCTGTTTGCATTTCATCCATTGGTCCCATTTCCTATATTCAAGGGTTAGGTTCTGCCACTCGTATATTTATGTAACTCCCTGCTAGCTCTGAGGAACTGAGAGGGGCTTTCCTGCAGACCCTAGTTTTATTTAAGGTGGAGAAGACAGGCAGCATCTCATCTGACGTACACAGTACCTTCTTCAGTCTAAGAACTGTGCCAAACCTATGCTACTTTCCTTGGAAGCCTGAAACCACCTCCTGAACTGTCTTCCACAGTTCCTGCACACTACTGGAGTTACCGTCACCTGTCTTCTAGCCCCAAAAAAGCACCAAAAGATAACATTTTGAAGATTTCTGTTCCTACCCCAGGCCAGGAAAGGTAACTGTAGTTTCATGTTATAAAAGGCTTTGTATTGTCAAAGCACGGCACCAACAAGAGCGAGGCCTCAGTACACCCCTGTGAGGTAGGTATCCTGCTCCCCATGCTCAGAGATGGGGAAACTGAGGCACAGAGTGATTAAATCAAAGGCCATGCAGCAGATCAGAGACCCAGTGAGATCAGCGCATTGGAGGTTCTGGCTGTTTGACCCATGCTCCACCCACATGACAGCACTGCCTCACAAAACAAGCACCCTGAAAGCATGACAGTCCAACAGGAGTCCCACCAGCTTTACAATGGCTTATTCACACAACTAGCAAGCACCCATGGGGCAGGACAAAAGGGTGGTGGATGCGGGGCGGTCAGGATGTTGTCAGCGAAGCCTTCTTCAGCGAAGTGTTGATAGCCAGGCTGCAGATATGTCTCCTACACCAGTGATGTTCCTGAGACAGGTAAGTGCTGGGGTTAGTAGCAGAACTTCGTCCTGCAGTCAAGACATCAGAGGAGCTCCCCATAAGCAGCAAATCTCTGATGTTTTGATCCTATCAGGCCTCTCTGTGTTGAGCAGAACTTAAGCCAAAGTGGTGCTGCTTCCACAGCACTTTACAATCCAATCTGATCATTAGCGAATGCTGTCAAAACATTAAGACTTGTACAACACAGCTCGTCACCCGCCTTTCAGTACACTCACAAACCTTCTGGCAGCCTGGGGAGGCACTCGCTGAGCAAAGTGTTTCAGCCAGTCAAAGCCCACGAACACTGAATACTGGCCTTGTGCCCCTCCTCTCCCATGCAGGACTAGTGGTCAGTCAAATCTTACCAAGCCTGACCATGGTTTGTTCATCCTGATTGAGCATGTGCCAGTCTAGCCTTTCTGCAGTGACCAAGAAACCTCCTCTAGAGAGGCAAGGAATTTGGTTAGGTGACACTTAGCTGAATAAGCTCATGATAAGTCTACCCAGCTGTTTTCTCAGTCAAGTATATCACACTCGAGCAGGACTGGCAGAATTTGTTGCAGCCATCAGCCTTCTGTTCACCCAGACCTAACCAACCCACCCATCTACTCAAACGACCCACCTTTAAAATCTGCCTTTGACTTTTCTCATTTTCAGAGTGCCAAAGCAGCTATTCTGCCCACTGCATGGGGAAACCAACTCATATGCAGACTGCATCAAAAAGCATAATTTCTTTTCTTTAAAAAAATGTTCAATCTCATCAGTACAGCTGTCTCAGAGGGACCAGGCCTGTGGAGTCTCTCACAGCTCGCAACTTGATGCAAACTGACAATGTTTGTTCAGCCACTGAACATACACTTACCAAGTAAACACTGACATTTAACAACTTGATTTGGAACAGAGCATCATTTTGTTGCATTAAGGTGCATCTTTAATTGGAGGTAACAATCTAGTAGCCCAATGTTATAAATGTATATAATAATGTCCTACAGAAATACTGGATTTGTCAACCCAACTTCAGTCATAAATCCACCTTTCCTGTAGCATCTTCTCTGCTCTATTTCATTGTTCCTCATTTAGTATCTTCATATGCTTGTTTGTGAGGAAGTCAAGAAAGGGAATATTACAGATGGCTTTGTGAATATTCATCACTGTGATCTCTCTTGGAGTCCTGCAGGGAATGCATCAGAGATGCTATTATAATACATAAAAAGACACGTGTCCATCAAGAAGCAAGTCAATAGATTTACTAATAGAGGGGGTGAGGGAAGATCAGTCAAAAAAAAAAGGATAAAAAAGAGCAGGTGTTAGAGCAACACAGGAAAAGCATTAAAATGTCAGAGCACAAAAGAAGTGACAAATGACTGGGGGAAACATCTTGGGCATTGGGACAGGAAAATCAAGTGCTGAAGCATTAATTCTTGAACTTCTATAGCACAACTATGTATATATAGAAAAAAAAAGTTGATTATAAATATATAAATATTTATATATTGCATACAAGTAAATATTTAAACTAAGCATTTTCTCATAGTGTTATTTTTTTCCCCCAATTTCAAGCTATCCCAAATCATGCTGCTGAACAGAAATCAAAATGTGGCCCAATCATTAGCATAAAAACACTCTGAGCCAGAAAAAGAGTATATCGGTAAAATAAAGAGATTATTTAGGTTGTTTAAATTCTGGCAGGCCATGGGTAAGTTGTCTACATGGTAACCTGAGATGGACAAGAGTGAGAAAGTCCTTCCAACGTGGCTCTGTAGGAACAGGTCATCTGTCTTTGAGCGTGGCAACACCAGAGAATCCTGTCTCAGTTTTTAATGTTGTTTATGTTTCTATCTGCCACTATGGAGCTAGGAGATGAAAACCCCCCTTTATAAGGCTTGGATCCTCCCAGAATGTAGTCCAAATTCCCTCATTCACATGGTCTGAGCCACAGAAAATCTGACTAAAGTCCTCAAGCAATTCAGCCCTTAATGCTGGCATAAGTGGTCCAAGAGGAAATAAGCTGCTGTACCTGTTGTGAGGAGCCGTCTGGTATGCCACAGCTAGCGCTTGCCGTAGGATATCACTCATAAGCTGTTCAGTGGCCTGTGATGAAAGACATTAGGAGACAGTATTATGAAAAGAGGAAAGAAACGTGCCATTTGCTTGAGTATTGGTGTAAGAGCAGCTGGAATTCCAGCCCACTTCAATCCTGTCCTTGATCAGCAGGGGGCAGATCAAGATGTCCAAGTGAGTTTTATTAGCACAGTAATAAGAACCAAGTATATTTAACAGAAAGAAAGAGACCTATAGATGCACAGAGCTCTGACTGCAACTGCCCAGTCGGGTTTCTTTCTGGACCTGCAGAGCAGTATGTGCACAGCAGGGTGGATCCAATGTTCCAGAGCCTGTGCTTCAAAGCCCATTTTAGGGCCCTTCCTCTCACACACCAAAGCTTGTTTTGTACATGGCAGATTCCAGATATTTTCCTGGGAGCTGGTATATGCTTGTTAGCCACTCCCGGCGGTCACCAGGCTTATGTCAAGACACTCACAAAAACCTCCCAGCCTGGACAGCAAGCAGATGGCAGCCGTGTACCCTACATACTTGGCTTAATCAAGGTCCAGTCAAAAGCTAATTAAGGCTCTTGGCTTTCTGTGCCTATATCAAGAATAGAGCAGAGGTTTCTGGGACGTTCAGTGAGGAAAGCTGGCATAACTCTACAATTATAATGGAGCAATCTGACGGTTACCATCTGTGTCTACAAATGGATGTATCCAAGTGCAACTATAAGTAACAGCACAGCAGAAGTGTGCATGCGAGCGTGTGTGTAACCTGGAATCAATTAGCTTTTGTAAAATTGATCTTCTGATAAGCAGCAGTCTGTATAGACAACCCCCAAAACTGCCTTTGGCTTGAAATACAGCAGAGCAGTGCTAAAAGCAAGCTGTGTTAGCCTTCAGTCCACACCCAAGAACTCCAACTCCATGCTGTTCGAAGTTTTGGTAAGACACTGCCTCTGTTTTTCCAAAAGTGATTATGATAGAGAAATCGTTTCTCGTCTAAGGCAGAATTGCTACTGTCTCCAGGAATTCAGCAGTCTCCCAGCAGAGACAATCCAGACAAAAAGGAACTGCAGAGTATTTAGGAAAAAAATAGCTAACCTTGTATAAAATCATCAAGTTTTACAGACCTCTGCCAGATTTCCCCCTGGTTTTGAAGGGTAGGACAAAGGAAGGGGTCCTTTCAAAGTTACATAATGAGTCAGTACCTTACTGGCAGTGAGAATCTGTACATCACTATTTTATGTCCAAGCCAACAAATCATTTAGAAAGCTGGAAACACACACAGAAGTATATGACTGTTTGGCCAGCTATGTATCTTTCTATACATGCACAAAGACAGACATCAGACTCTGCATCTTCTGATTTGATAAATGCATATTAATAAGGATATTCTATCTTTTTTTCTACATTACCGGGTTAATACGGTTACAGAAAAGTTCTTATTGTGAAGTAATTTCTTACCTTTAAAATCATATCTTCTATTACTGATGCATAAACATTCTTTTGTACCTCAGCAGGCTGAAAAGAAATCCCTATCTATAAAATACAAGAGAGAAGAAAATCAGTACATCAAATAACACAACCCACGTTGTATTACAGATTAGATGAGAATGAGATTAATAGAAAAAAACCACAATTACAAAGAGTAGTTAAAAAACAAGCAAGCAGACACTGCAGAACTTTCTGGCAGTATAATGTCAAGCTTAATTTTTAAAAAAAGTCTGGAGAAAATGAAGCTTGACCATTAGAACAGCCTGCAGAAATGCCTCTAACACATAGAATAAACAAAAGCAGGTTTTAATTTTTGTTTCAGAAAGTCCACACAAAAACCAGGCTGCACTGGGTACCTTTGGATTGAGAACTGAAGCTCCATTTTAAAACTGCACATATATTCAATCCATCTATTCATCATCTTCCCTGCACCTAACTATGGCAACCGAAACCACTTTAAACAGTACTCCTGGCACGAAAGCTCCACATCAAAAGACTGTTTCATCCCCGAGTCTCATCATGCCTGTGCTCTTGTCACCTACGTAGCAAGAGAACAGATAAACTGCAGAACCAAAGGTTTGTCCCTTGATGCTGGCATTTAAGGTGGAGACGGTGAACCGTTTCATCTCCCACAACTGCTGCACACAAAACCCTCTTGTTGCTCCTGTCTCTGCTGGCACAATGGCAAGCACTCTTTCCTACCAGCCGAGTCAGTCTCCTCTCTTTCCTCCCTGCCGCTGTGGCAGAAGATCCCCCTCTCCCTTTCTTTTACCCTAATGTGAACAGGGGGAAGAAATCCAAGTAGTAGAGAAGTTTGCTGTGGTCTAAGCTTTACTGCAACCCCTCTTCAAGAGCTGCTATTAAACAGCACTGGTCCAAGCAACAAGTTCAAATCCTGCACATGATGGGACAGGAAGAATTCAGTGCTAGCGCTCCTCTTCCCTCATTTCCCCTTTCTTCTAGCCTTCCAGGATGATTTTCCTGGTACTAAGCCCTGCCACACAGCTACTCTCAAATGACCTCCCACTGGCACGCTTCACTCTCTCCTGCTAGCACTAGCCAGCTAAGTGTCATGAGTCAGAAGTTCCAGTTTTTCCATAGCATTTATAAAAACTCCATAAAGCATCCAGAGGCCCATATAGATGAAAGAAAGGCAACCGAATATATGTAAGACCACAATTAGCTTAACAACAGTTCTTATTAGCTTTGCGAGTCACTTCTTACCTTCTCTGCAGCGTCCCTCACAAACTCTGATGCAGGCAAGGAAGCCAAGTAAAACTTCATCTCCTCTTGCTTCTCCTCCTGTTCTTTCTTAATGTTTATTTTTAATGGCTCGTTGAAGTTGAGAATATCTACTTCCTCTTCATGTTCTGGTTCTCGTTTCAGAAACTGCTGTAGTTCCTCTAGTTTTCGGCACAGCTCCTCACCACTGCTGTAAGATGAAGGGCATTCTGAAAAAGAAGCAATCAATTAAACACATGACAGGTTATGGAAAGCTGTTTATAAACAGATGCACACTCAAAATATGGTAAGAAATTAAGGTAATTGCAAGTTATTTTTGTAGTTCCTACAAAACATAAGGATGAACAGAAATGCAGGCAGTCATTGAGAGCCTTCTCATTATACTGTCATGACACTCATGGTCCTCTCCCTCATCTGCCCCTACACCAATAAAGGCGGCTGCATTTCAAACAAAACGAGGCTAATGTGAGCCTCCTGAACATTCTCACAGAACATTTCTGACAATTGCAAAGCAGTCTGATGTTCTTCCACTTGCTTGGAGAAACTGAGTTTTTACTATGTAGGTATCACATCATAATGTAAAAGATGATTTGGTACTACAAGTATTATATTTTTTAAGAAACATCACAAGACAGATTCACAGTGGAATTACAAAATGTCAACCTCTTCTCTGCATGCTTGACACGAGCCAGTAAAACCTTCCGTGGAAAGCGATGCAATAACCAGGTTTTTTTTCTTCAAAGACAAACAAAAATCTAGTTATTTAGATAAAAATATTAAAAGGTGGACGTAGGCTTCTTTTCCACCTTCAGCAACTACAACGCAGCGCCAGACTTGGCAAATAATCAAATCCATACACTTCTGTGAAATACCTTAAATCCCTGTACAATCAGAACAGAAAAAACATTCAGCTTTAGGAAAGGGATTATCTGAAGGTGAAACAAGGGAGCTTAACTATGAAGAATGGATGAAATTAAAAGATGTATGTTTAACACATACTAAAATAGACTGTGAAGATCCCAGAGCTATGCCTAGTGGAATAATGTAGCAGCTGTAGTAACTAAATGTGAAGCTTCACTCAGGCCAACTCACTTCCCTTTTGGAGGTAAATTAACCCCCACCAAGCTCCACACTGCCACTGCCAGGTTTCCATGCCTTGCTTTTTTTTTTTGTACCTCAACTCATTCACACTGTTTACATGGTAAGTCTTAACAGAGGCTACGCTTACTCAAGGGCAGAAATGTCATTACTCCCTATGCTTCACTTGTGTGCCC
This sequence comes from Ibycter americanus, assembly GCA_035590275.1. Taxonomy (NCBI): domain Eukaryota; kingdom Metazoa; phylum Chordata; class Aves; order Falconiformes; family Falconidae; genus Ibycter; species Ibycter americanus. The sequence goes on along the minus strand of JAVJGI010000003.1, from coordinate 4,903,451 downwards.
ACTTATAAATGATTACATTGTGGGGCAAGAATCCTCTCTCTCATACAATTTATCTACACTGGGCCTCCAAGGGCCCCAAAGCACAATAAAACCCAAAAGAGGCCCCAGAAAACATCAGGACTGACAGGGACATGGGACAGACTTACTCGTAGGCTTGCCCTTATTACCTCCAACTTCTCTTATTCCAGAGTGAATTAAGTTAAAAACAAAGGAAGTAAGAATCCCCTTATCCTGAAGAAGCAGCACGTGTGCCCATACACACAGTCTTGAGCCATTTAATAAACACCATCTTTGGCAGAAAGGAGCTTTCTGTCCCTCCATACTCACCTGGCTCACTGTCTATCTGTGTCAGCACATCTTCAATTGAGTCCTCATCGTTCCGCAAGGTCTCAGGATCAGGTGGAGTGTAGCCATGGCATCGACACCAGTGTACCACGTGCTTTGTTTTCAGGGGCGTAATATTGTGAAACCTGGGGTGCTTCTCTATGATTTCTTGTAGGATCTTTCTCACTGTCATTGCTCGTTGCCACTGTGACAAATCAAAGGGAAAGCTCATCAAACTGGCTAAAACATTTAAGGCTAGACTATGGCCCAGAACAATAATCCAAGTTGCAAGGAAAACAAAAGGAACATGATTTTCTCAGAAGTCAGAATAACAAGGAAAAATAAATGTGGAAGATGGTCCTAATCCTGATATCAGGCAGCTGTAGGCAGGTCATTTAACCTCTGCTTTGTCATCCAAACAAAACCTCAAGAAAAAGGGGGGCACATTTACAGGGGCCTAGACACACTTGTCTTGACTTGAAATGTCTCACCTCCCAGGTAACACCTAAGATGACAAAGTGCAAGAAATCCAGCAGAGCAAAATATGCTTCTTAAAATCCTGGTTAAATGCTTCAATCATTTAAGTTGGCAATAGCAGAGCGTCTAATCAGTTTTAACATCTTCCTCACAAAGCTCCATAGCAAGATGACAAAATTATGAAGAAATACAGGGAACATAACAACCACAATACAAAAAGGTCCAGATACACTGAAATATTTATCTTTGGTGAACTGACAATCTATTTCAGCACTAGCACTGCTTGTGTCAGATCCCTCAGTTCTCTTCCTACAGAAAACAGACAAAAGCCCATGAAAAGACAAAGTTAGTTGAGTAAAATTCTCATGACTGTAATATGCCACAGAGAAGTGATGAGGATAAAGTGCTAACAGGACAGTTTGCAAAAATTCTGTTTTTTAAAATGCTTCAATAACACCTTACTTCAAATCAACTGAAAAATGACCTTCACAGACTTCTGCTCAAGAAACTCTCTGAACAATAAACTGGATCACTATCTGGACACAAATCAGTGCATCACGCAGTACGGAATGCTTTAAAATGTGACAGACTGTTTCAGAAAACAAATTGGCCAACAACAAGGAAGGTTCCATAATTCAGAAATCCTGCTTGTGTCCCTAGTGACTGCTTATGAAACACAGGAGGAGAGGACTACCTCAGCTGCCCTCCTCTTCCCAATATTCCAGCTGTAATACTGTTCCACTGAACTGGCACAAAAAGAGCTTGCATCTTCACCTGAAAAACACAAAGCCAAAACCAGTATTAAATTTATAGTACCTGAAGTAAGATGAATTCTGGTTTGGTGTTATTTAGCAGAGAGAAAGAGGGAAATATGTTTCATGCCCACAAGATCGAGAACTGTAACTCTCTAACTCTCACAAATGCTGTGCTCTCTCTGAGCACAGCAGAGATAAGTGCAACAGACACTGCTTTTTGGATGCAAAACCAGCATCCTTCTTGGTCACACACAGAGACATCTGTGGCTATGGGCTGTTTTAAGTCTCTTTTTCCTCAAAAAACTGTAATGATGTAGAAATGTAAATCTGTCTTACTGGTCAAAGTCTCTTCCTTTGGAAAACCTTTTTCTTTTGCAAATGAATTACAACATAAAATTGAAATGACAGTGAAAAGGTTTCTTGGCAAAAGCCTTTTTGAGGAAAGGAAATGATTCCTAAGCAACGGATTCATAAATGCTACTGTAGGCCAGAGAGCTGTATGTAATGAAAGCTTTACCGTGCCACCCACTCCTACTTTGCTCACTGTGCTTATCTGGAGAGGGTCTGCCCTACCCAGTCCCCAGGACCACTTGTTCAATGTGCATTAGTTACCAGCGAAAGCGAGTAAGATTTTCAGCAATGTACATCCATAAGAGGTATGCAATTATAAAGTACCATAGATTTCTCTGCAAACTAGTACCTTTTGTTTAAAAAAAAAGAAAAAAAGGAAAACCAAACATTACAATGCTGAACTATGTTATTGTGTTTGCAAGCATTTCTGAAACCCTGGTGTTAAATTAAAAAAAAGAAGGAAAAAACCCCCACCACATCCACTGAGAACAAATGAGGGAAAGAAGACCAATCTGCAGCCATTATGTGAGGAAATACAATCTACTTCTAACCAAGAAACAGATGAAAGTTAATAACTTGTGACAACATATTTGGCTTTATTGGAAGAACCTAATTCCAAGCATCTTTAGAATAACCCCTGGAATAAGCTCTCTAAGGAGAATGGCTTCATTTCATTCTGTCTTTTAATAATGTTTGTGGCTACAGGGTATGCAAGGCATTCTGTTGATACAATGAAAATAGAAAGCAAAGCCTTTTCATTTACTGCTTACTTTTTTCAGCAATTAATGGAACTTTCTTCACTATTGCTGTTAAAAGCTGCTGGATGTTCTCCAAATATTCTATGCTGCAAGGGATAAAAAGAATCACAATGAAGAATACTGCTGGAAGGAAGGAATCAGATGCAAAAGGTTTCAAAATCACTGCATGGTTTAAAGTCCCTAGCCCCAAGGCATTATAGCAATAGCAATGTGAGGATAAACTGTTACGTCCCAGTCTGGAGAAGGTATTTCAAACAGCCTTTCCTCTTGCCAGTGTCCACATCTGAAGCTGCATCTGTCAAGCTGAAGAAACTCATCACAGGCTTTTTTGGGCAAGCTTGGAAGAAACCCCTGCATCATCTCGCAAGCTACAACACCACTTGAGGGATAAGACACGCCTATTAGTGCAGGCTGTCGCAGTAGGAACATGGGATACTGCACAGGAAGCTTTGAACTTAGGGAGTTTAGGTAAATTTTACTTAACCAGCCATACCGTATTTAACTGGCAAGTACTGTGTTTTCCATTAGTTATTTTATAACTAAGATAATTTCCAGCATGTAGTGACTTAAGATTTATTCCTGTCTCCTACACATACCCTCCATCAGGGTAATGTCTGCAGGGATATGTCGTGATAACAAAACTTTTCAAAACATGGAATCAAGGAAGTCAGCCACTGGAGGAATCAAGAGCAGAAGGAACATCCTACACATTACAAGAAATATGCAGAGAAAATTTTGCCAACTGAGTTCTGGTGAAAAAATCACTAACAAGTACTTGTAAGAGCACCACAAGCAAGGCACTGGATTTCACAGCATCCAGAATACTCCAATGATCTTAATTATTTAATTCCAGTTCTGAACCAAGGCAGCCTTCATACTGAGCAATTACAGAAGTATATAAGCTTAACAAGACTAGAGGCAAGAAGACAGTTATACTTATTTCAGATGCCCCTTTTTTGACCTGCATTTTACCGGGCAGTTTGACCTCAGAACAGCAATGGGAATTATACAAGCAGTGGATAATACAGAGGTTTTAGCAGCTTGAGATTTTAGCAAACCCCAAAACAACTGCAAACCTTCCAATAGTTTTTCCCCCTTTCATGAGCCCTGCATACATATCCATTTGCAAAGAAAATATTGCAATACTGTCTGAAACAAACGCCACCCAAAAGGATTAGTAGTGATACAGCAGCATATGGGACAGAAGATTTTATAATCTATTTCTAGGTCAAACTTAACACTACTGCACATCTCCCTAGAATCTCCATTCCCCCTAGTATTTCAAAGATCAGAAAACCTTACAGAGAAATGAACAATTACTTGATAACGTAATTCCCAAGTTCGGAACTTTCTTCTGTTTTTACTGCTGCTTGGCCTTCTTGGGTACCCACAGAACTGCAGTTCTGTCCCGTTGAATCAGGCTCCATCTTAACTTCAAAGAAACAGAACACATTTAAGACAAAAAGTACCAGTCAGCTTGATAAATAGTGTCTTGCGAGACTCCAGTAAGACTGAGGGTCTTACATAACATCATTTGCTGTTTGCATTCTGATTGTTAAGCATGAACAAATCTGACCTTCAATTCTGCTGAAAGAGAGCCACCAGAACACGTTCCCCCTCCTCCAAATCTCAGCATGCTCACATCTTATCCTTTTTAGAAAATCTGCGTAACCAGTTGCTGATGTTTTGCATATGACTGCCTGATCTAAACTGAACTGCCTGCAAGTGTACATTGGCCTTTTTGTAAACTAAGAGCTGGACAGAAAACTACTAACAGTTTTAGCAAGAAGTGTCATTTCAAAGTGAGAACTTTTTTGAAGACATCACTGATTTTGACATCAGTGAACTTTCTCATGTCTAGGACAGAACTCTGGTGAGACAGGGGAAGGGAGAGAGACATGTTCCCAACCCAGAACGGTCAGGCAGTCTGGTCATTCATCTGGGATGGGAGAGACGCATGACAGTTCTGCAAGAACTGGACTTTTGAGTCTCTCAGCTCTGGTCTACGCATTACTCTGGGAAGTACCGCATGTACATCTTTCCCCTATGTGTCTGTATGCATGCACACGTGCTGTCTACATCTAGTGCTGTTGGAAAGCATTCTCCAGTACATTTCACCATAGTCACCGTTCTGAGGACAGAAGTAACTGTGATTAAATACATGCTGCTCCAAGCATTTCAGCAATGGACTGAAACAATGAATGTTTAAGGTACCCATGGTAGTTTTCTAGAACATCCCCATTTTTCTCTGTACTTGCCTGTGCTTTGGGACTTGTTGATGGGGAATTCACTGTTAATCTCCTAGTCCCCGGGTGCCATTTTTGCTTTATTTGAACCCTACTAACAATGGAAATAAAGGAACCCACAGTCACAGGGTCTACTTTCATCATCAGGCCACTTGCATAAAGCAGCACCAGCTTATTTCTACTACTTATCTTACTGAGAAATTCCTTGTTACCTTTAGTGATGGATGCTGTAGAGGGACTAGGGACAATTGTACTTGCTGCTGTGACAGTTGAAACAGCTGAAACTTTGCTGGTAGAAAGTGACTGTATCACTGAAGAGGAAAAAGAAAGAAGAAAAAAAAAGACAACAAAGAAGAAAAAAAAAAATCAAACCTCATACACTTTGACAAATAACCATGTTCAGAAGCAACAGTGTTTTTTGCAGCACAAAGTTTAGGGATGAATTTCCTTGCTACATTTTCTTCTACCTCTAACTTTGGACCATGTATGCCAACAGTGACCAAGAGCTACCCTGTGTCAAAGGGGATTTTCACACACCATCTGTCATCCTCCTCTGCCCTTTACCTTTGTTCATAGGCATGAGTATTGTCTGAACACCTCCAGAAGCTGTGTTTACACCGAGCTGTTTAAGCTGGCTGGGAACTGTCAGAACAGCCTGCTGTGGACTAGACTGATTTGAGTGGATTTTTAGCAACCCTGCAAGAAGAACGGAAGACAAAATGTTAAATAAAACACACCATTTAGTTTATCTCCAGCTACCTCTCTGCCTGAACCAGGATGGTATGTAAGCTAGCACTGCCACCCTCTTAACAAGTCACAGTTCAGTGACCTGTCAGACAAGTTTTTATTGACAAATAATTGCTAGAATACTGGGGTGCTGCACCACAGTGTGAGCAGTATTCCATGCTGCATGACACTGATTTTTGTACAGCAAGTTTTCTAATTACCTAAGTAATCTTATGCAAAAGCTGATGTAACACAAACCTTTCAACTGAAGCAGGCTCAGCACAGAGTAAAACACTCTTGTCAGAACAAGACCTTGTGCTCAAGGGTCTGGTAAGCCAGTGAACTACAGCTCTGTTGTACTTACACAGCCACTCTCACTGAGGTATCCAAGCGCTGAACGCACCCCTGCCGTTCAGTTTAGCAGCATCCGCTGCAGTCAGCAGAGCACAATCAGCCGCGTTTTAACTAAGTGACAAGCCCAAGGCTGCACAGCAAGACTGATGAAGGACATATCGGAACTGAATGTCCTGTGTCTTTGTGTAACACGCACTGAATACATCCATAAGGATGGCTAATCAAGCTATGAAGCATATTGAAGTAGGGACTGAATTAAATCACCAACTTCAGTCAAGGCTAATAGAACAATCAGGACATTCAGGCATTAACGGCATTCTCAACGGCAGCACCCAGTGACTTCGGTGGAAATCAGCACAGCTCCAAGCTGTGCCACAGCAAGTAGTGCTGATCATCTGTCCATCAGCTCCCTCCTCCACATCCCAAGCCACCACAGCCAGCGCTCTTAACACTGTGATTTGGGCCTATGTCCATCCTTTCTACTGGTAAATCTGCTATTTTCCATATAATTGTATTCAATCTATAGCTAACTTTTCTTCAGATTGTGGAAATTTAATAGACTTCTACTTTAGAACATGGACAACAGTGGACTTTTTAGTTTCATGATGGTAATTTTATACTCACGATTTGTTTTGCGATAAGAGTTTTCATTCCTATATTTTATTATTATTCTTTTAAGAAACACAGCTGCCTTCCAAGTACTAGACATGCAAGGTCTGGTGAAGATGTCTCTCGGTTTTGAAAGATACGCAGCACTGGTCAGTTAGGCTTTCACCTCCAGGCCAGGCAGCTAACCTACTCTTACCAATTTGTTTGTGTGGGATACACAGATGTGTCAGGGACCCAAACAGCAAGGAGAGTATGAAGGGACGTTTTCAACTAACACTATCAGCCTGATGGGTGAGAGACATTGTTCGTTGCAAAACCAGGGAAAATCTGTCTTTTTGAAAAGCTGCCTTTAAAAACACAAATCTTCAGAATTTGAACAGTGTTTTGGTTCTTTTTTTTGTTTGTTTGGGGTTTTTCTTTTTTTTGGTTTTACATTGAAATAACATGTTTTATAGCCACTGCTTCTTCTAGGATTCTTGAATAAATAGTTTTTCATGATGAAGTCAGTGCCTCAGATTACATAGAACAAAACAAAATCTAGGTAACATTCTTATATCAAGACGGGAGTTTTAATCTGAAAGCTATTCAGAATGGCATATTTTCTACAAAAAAACTTGCTGCTTTCTTTGCGAAGAGGAAAATACTCCACTGCTTATACCAGATTTGTGGCAGTCTTAGCAGTCTATGTTGTTTACTTTCAAGCTCTGGGAAAAACAGTGATGAAAAAGGAGGAGTTTGGAAGACTGTGCACATAGGAAACAAGAAAAGCTGTTTTCAAGACACTGTCAGATGAGCTCAGTGTCACTTATTTTCTATTTTTTGTATTTTTACTCTGTTTCCACTTAGTAAGCCATTCTTAATTTCACTCAGTAAGTGAACAGAACATGCCAGCAGGTAAATTATTCAAAATGAAAATTTCCGATTTTAACCTGTAATACTCAAATTAAATCTGCTGTATTTGCTCTCCATGATACAAAGGATACTGGAAGACAATAAAACTAAATAAAGAGAACTCCCCTCTACATAAGGGCAGTCCACCTTTATTATCTCATTTTCATTAACTTGAAGCATTCCAGATCCAGTCTACCTCACTGTACTTAATGGATTTCAACTTCAAAGCCTTCAGATCCGCCTAATCAACATCTCCTTTCCAAGCGAAACAGAGCAGATGCAAAGCCTCAGAGCCAAATTCCGCTCATGCAGCTTCTCCAACTTCAGTGGAGTTTCACTTTCACAAACTAATCAAGTCTGTAGTATCGCTGGTACCTTAACAGTTTCAGCAGTCAGTGACATGCTGTGCACTTGAATAGGCAGAACGCATCTTCTAATGAGAACTCGGCATGAAAACTAAAATCCCTCTCCAGTACCAATGGGCAACTCACACTATTATTTGTAACAGATACAGTCAATGCACTGATGTGATAGGACGCCAAATTACTTAGACATCTCTTCGGCTAAGCCAAAAGTTAGGCTAAAAAGATATGTTTTAGAAAGCAAGACTTTGCTTTTACACATTTACAAATGCAGGTGACTATTCTTCCATTTACAGTGAAGACAACTAAAGAACTCACACCTGGACTCTAACTTGCTATAGGAAAGGCATGAAATGGAGTTTAATACCTGATACTGCAGCTTTTCCAGTCACAGGCGTTGGTGTAGTCATCAGAGAAGCAACACTTACAACAGTGGAAGTAGCAGTCTTATTCACTACTGATGAAGTAGATTGACTCTGGCTTATACAGATTTGGTGTCCCGATGTCTTTGCTACAGGAGTTCCAGAAGATGATGAACTGGAACCTGCATTATCTATTTGCTGCATAAAAGAGGCAGAGAAGAATAACAAGTTCCTTTTCGTGTCATAGATAACAATAAGTACAACGAAGTAATAATATCCAGAAGCAGCAAAACCAAACATTTATCTATCTGTCATTAAACAGCAAAATGTTCTCAAGCACATATCCAAAAGCCCACATATGACGACGGTACATACAGAATGGAGGCTGTTTCAAGCAGAAGTGAAACTGTGCACACAGGAACTCTACCACAACTGCTTTGATAGTATCTGGAGCCAGGTCCCTTAAGATCAGCAAGTAGGTAGGTCTCCAGATGAGAAATTTGACCCAGGAATATTTCATATCTCCCTACTGCTCAGAAGTCCAGTCTGGCCACTGCTGGCCTCTGAAATCTGTTGATAGCAGACTGGGCACTAAGCTCTGTGGAGAGTCTGTGACCTCAGAGGAGAGGTCTACAGTCTAGTTACTGCTGGCTTTCACTGGCCTGCGGGATACACAGTGTCGGGCACTTCACATTCTTCTTCAAATTTTTGCGCCAGCAGCAGGTTTGGTGTTTGAAAGCTGCACAGCCCAGAAGATCTCATCTGTATGACTGCAAAAGCTTTTCCAGATAGAGCCTTCCTTGACTACCTGAATTTTAACAACTTTAAAAGCAAGAGAGTGCAAGTTTCACAAGTTTCAGTTTCTCTTCTCCCCTTGTTTCTTCACAGAAAGAAAAAACCAGCAAACCACCCAATCGGAAAACGAATTGTGTGCACTGTGCTGGTACACAAATAAGAGCAAACCCACCAGCAATGCTGACTGAGAAGAATACCAACAGGGGAAAAAAGCAGTAGAAGTCCTTTCCTGGAGATTATACCAGCTAGAGCACTAACACTGTATTACAGAATGTTGTTTCTCACCTGGGCTACCCCGTTTGTGGGAAGGGCCACAGCAGGAGCAGCAGCTGTGGTGATAACACCTCCTGATACTCTCAGCACAGTGGTGCCAGGTTTGGAGAGCTGGGATGTGGCAGGTACTGATTTTATAGACCCATCTGATATTTTCACCAGTGATGTCTGTCCACTGGGTGCAGCCTTTGAAAAAGAATTCAGCATAAGGAAAAAGGTGTATTTGTTTGGATTTTCTTTAAAATTACTTAACCCTCCCCCAAAATCACACCAATAAAACAAACAAGACAAATGCTTTTTGTATTACTGAAAAATATTTTCAGAAGACTTTTGAAAAAGGCATGGGGTTGTTCAGCCTGGAGAAAAGGAGGATCCGGGGGCATCTTGTAGCAGCTTTCCAGTACCTAAAGGGGCTGACAAGAAACCTGGAGAGGGGCTTTTCACAAGGGCATGTAGCGATAGGACAAGGGGGAATCGCTTTAAACTAAAAGAGGGTAGAGATTTTGATTAGATATAATGAAGAAATTCTTTACTGTAAGGGTGGTGAGACACTGGCAGAGGCTGCCCAGAGCAGCTGTGGCTGCCCCATCCCTGACAGTGCTCAGGACCAGGCTGGATGGGGCTGGGAGCAACCTGGCCTGGTGGAAGGTGTCCCTGCCCGTGGCAGAGGGGCTAGGACTAGATGATCTTTAAGGTCCCTTCCAACTCAAACCATTCCATGATGACGAAATTGTGGCAGTAATACCTGGAAGAAAATTATGACCTCAGAAATCAACTTCATCAAACTGTTGACTGCAAAAATATGTCCATCAATCTTGAATTTTGGACGATGAATTACAAGTACTCTTGGGGAGTTTGAATTTCATAGGGACTACTTAGTAGTTTTTAAAAAAGGACCTTTAAGGGATACCAAACCCAAAAATCTTAAGAGCTTTAGCACACGACCCATTTCTAAGGTTCAAATATTTAAGAACATTTTTGCACCTAACTGTATTCACTTCTCTAATTCTGTTTCACTAAGAAATCCCAGAGCATGTTTACAAACTAGCAACCCAAGCTTACACATGACCCACTCTGAGAACAGAACTAGAACTGAAAAACTTTAGTAGTCCAACAGCTGCATATGAAAGTAGGCCTTCATGTGCTTTCCTCATCGTAGCACAGCCAGAATCACAATTGTACAAAACCCAAACCAAACAACTACAAAAGGAAAAGCTCTTACAATGTGAGGCTGTGGTTCCTATACCTTATCTGACAAAATGCTAACTGGTAAGAGAGAAACACACAATTTGCATGTTACCTGTGTAAATAGAGCTGTTTTCTGTCCAGTTATCACTTTTAGTGCTTGTCCTTGTGTGGAAGATGTTCCAACTCCTACATTGCCCTGAACAACTGAAGTTGGAGTCAGCTGCTTCCCAGAACTCTGAGGTGAAGGCTGGCCAACCAAAAAGGTGCCCTGCTCCAGAAATAAGTTAGAGAGGTCACCACTTTGAAACACAGTTAAGAGCCAACAGAAATCTAGGAATGTCAATACAGGATAAAAGCCTGTAGCTATTACACAACAACATTTAATCTTCTAAAATGTGGCACTGCTAATTACAGTGGATGCTTCTGCACTAAGAGCTGGACACAGCCTTTTATTTTTGGTGCAGAACACTTTCTGATGCAAGGGAAGGGGTGAAAAAGCCACAGTTTCTGTTTCCTGTCTTGTCAGAGGCACCCACTACAATTTAACAAACTTTATGCTCTTCAAGTTTACTCTTTGTAACAAATGCTGCTTAGCATGCAAGGTTAGAGAGGCTACTGCTGGGCAAGGCCAAAAAAACCCAAACAACCCAGAAGAGAGAAATTGAGACATTCTGTCACCGTCTCACTTCAAAATGTATTTAGTCCCCCCCGGCCCCCCAAAGGCTATATATGCAGAGCGCAGCATGCAGAAATCCCAACACCAACACTATAATAACCTACCACCTTAGACGTTGCCACCCTTCCTGCTTCACATTGGTATGCAGTTGCTACCCCCTTCAGAGGCTTCATTCACCCTCTGTCACACATGGATCCCTTCACACAGTTTTCTGTTTCCTCATTTTTCTTTCTTACTCAGCCTTGCTGTTTCACTCCAATAACTCTCCTTTATTCTGCTCTCTCTCATGCTTTCCTCCAACTCTTACATATCCTACTGTGTAAGATAACTCCATCATATCACCTCTCTTGTTTCGCTGACCCTGGCGGCCCTGCCACCAGGCACTCTTATCACACTCTGTCTCTTCTCCACCCACTGCTTACCCTGGCCTTACTCACTGCTGCTTTCTCAGCCTGCAAGGAACCATGAGGGTACAACCCTCAAGGGGAGGTGAGGGGCACAGATGTGCCAACAGCAACAAGTGGTAAAGCAGATGCCTGGCAGAGGGAAGAGATGCAAGGGTTGTTAAGAGAGGATCTAGATCCCATAGTCCAAGAATGTTTCATGTACTACAGAACCACAGAACACCAACCTAACACCACTGCAGCCTGAAATGTCAATCTGCTTCAAATGAGATGCTTATGCCACTGACCTGGGGTGTCTGCTTCAGGATGTAGGATGTATAGGTGAGGTGCTGTGACAAGTTACTGCTTGTGCTTTGGGCTCCTCCTCCTCCACTGTTTGTAGAAGAACCAGACTGGAGACCTACAACCAGAAGAAAAGGCTTGACCCTTCGGTTACCCAACACTGTCATCTGCTGAAGCATCCCTGTATATACTTGTAATTGAAAACACTTTGCAAGACATTTGCTGCCACACATTTTGCAGCTGAATAACATTATTACCCAGTACACCACAGTTCATACATGCTGCTGTGCTGTCTAATAGCTCAGCAAACACCATGAACAAAAGGAGCTAAGGAGGACTGGTGGGCAAGCAAACGTCATTTCAGGCTGTTTTGAATTTTCTATCAAAAGAAAATGCTGTCCAACAGATGAACAGTCTTTTCATTGGTCTTTTGCAGGTTATGAATTTGCAGCAAAAGCCCCAGAAACATCTGAATTCCAGTGGCTTCTTAATTTTACTTCCCTTGGCTGTCCAGTGCAGTTTCGTTAACAGAATATTACATCATGTATCCTCCGGTTATATGAAGATATTCTCCTGCAGATGGACTTTATTCATATAGCACAGTTTCTAACAAAATTTTTAAAATATTACCAAGCAGTGGTAATTTGCAGTGACACTTTGATACTGCTCTGTCTCCAGAAGGAACAGCCTGAACACTTTTTTTGCAGTGTCTCATTAAGGAATAATGATTAAAAAGTATTTATGGCTCTGTCATAAAAATCACAAGTATTTGCTCGTCCTTGATGCCTGTGAGATTATTTCCTTGTCAAAGTTGGACTGCTGCAGCTTCCTCTCTAAATCTCAGGCAATGGGGCTCCCATCACATTCTACAGCCCAGAAATACCTTCACCAAGACTATCTACTTCTTCAGTGACACGTACTCTACTGCTATGTTGCTGGTATTTACAGCCTTACATATTAAACTGAATAATCTCTCTTCCTTACTGCCAATACCAGAACTGGGAGCAAAAAGTTCACACCAAATCCATCTCCCATCCCAACCCCCAGCCTCAAAAGGGACATTCTGGAGACGGCTCACAACAAAACTCTTCATCTATACAGTACAAAACCTGCAGTATTCTCTCCCTACAGCAACAGCACACTATAAACGAAGTATTGCCCATCAGAACTACTTTAGCAATGTTACTCTCCGGGTATTTCACAGCAAGTCTGATTGACAAGCCCATTACCAAAAAAGTGTTTGTGCTGGTCTCAACAGCTTGGGGCCAAACCTTGCATCACTATTCAAAACGATCTCTTCCACTCATTCCAGATACAGTATCTTGTCCTTCTCAAATTTAGTTCCTTAGGCTTCTAGTTTCTCCAGGGTGTCATTCCATTACTTATTAATAGCTTTCACAACTACATTCACATCCATCTCAGTTCTATATCATGAAAATGCAGTTGTCTTCCTACAGATCACAAGGAAGAGTTAAAGACAACCCTTCACTGAATTCTGAGGAAAATTACATTGTCTGCTTTCAGCACAGAAAGACACCGAGAGCACTGCAGGAAAAGCAGTTTCATTGAGAACAGAAGACACTTGTAAGATCTCAGTCTTAAAAAGCACCGTATACTGTGTTGTTGTGAACAAAGAAACCCCATCCCATTACTGACTTCCACAGTACCAGGATGCTTTATAGCAAAAATGCCAAACATATTAATTATGCAGTGATTACATTATTTAATTCATTAGATTTCCCTGCAAGACTAACTAGCATTATTCGTGGCTCGCAGTATGGCTCCTTGGGGTATCAGAAGCAGTTTTCCTTTCCCAGAAGGATTCTTGCTGTTGGTGGTGAGGTACAGTTTGGTGCCTGGTGGTAAGTTTGCCAAGTTTGCCAGGTTGGTGGCTGGTAACTGCAGTGTAGCCATAACTAGAAAGAAAGAAACAATAAAAAGAAATCAAACTACTGCTTGCAGAAGGTAGTGCGCATTGAAATCTGCACAGGATGAAAGTACTAGGAGCGACGTGCAGCTCGCCTTTGATAATCCACATGTAGCTGGCCTAACAACAGATGAACTCCACCAGTGACGCACAGATGCTTTTTTGAATAGGTCTGAAAAAAAAAAAATCTCACTGCATGCAGTACCACTTAGGGCTGCAGGTCAAAGCAGCGCAGCCACAGGGTCTACAGGCATACTCCAGTCCAGAGGCCACACACCACCTTTCAAACAGTCCAGACCCTGAGCTAACATGCTCAGCTAAAGCCAGCTGTGTGCAGAAGCAGGCGGGTTGCTTCTGTCCAACACTTGTAACTGGGGAAGATGTGAAGATACAGTAAGGACAGTCTGGCTCTTGTTGGTTGATGTGGAGCTCTTTGAGCATCCAAGGACCACAATGCTGGGCAAAAACGTGAGACCTGGCTCCATGAAAGTCTACTAGGTCTCCAGCACATTCCCCAGTGTATCTGTCTGATCTCCATTCACAGAACACTGCATATTTTGAAGTACTTGTGCTCCCTCCTCTTCCCCCTTACAGATAATGAGTTAACATTTGCTTTATACCTAATCTCAGTCAGCCTAAATTTCCCTACAGACCTCTCTACTCATTTTGAAGTTTTTCAATCACACATAGTTATTTTGCATTTGAAGAAATCATTACAGACCCTCAAAGACTACCCATCATGAGCTATTAAAGTGTAAAAGTACTCTACCTGAGCCTTGAGATGTACTTTTCTGAGCACCTGTGGAAGAAACTTGCGCCTTTGTTATAGTCTGCACAGGCTGAGCAACAATTGTCCCTCCGCCTCCACTCACGATGGCTTTGGCCACACCTTGAGTCACAACCTGCTTCGGACCAACAGCCTTTGCTACCGAAGAGCTAGATTTTGCCACAAGTATCTGGCCACCACTTATAGCCACCGCTTGTTTCACTGTCGACTGTAAAGCAGAACCAACTGGAACACCAACAACCTGCAACAAATAAGTACAGAATGATGTAGTGCTGGCAAGAGCAATCATGTGAGTTCTAGCTGGTAGCTACCTCCATCTCTAGACAATTCAGGACACTTCATACATGTCTAGTCACGTATAAAAGCTATTAATTCAGAAACAAAATTAAATTGGCAAGAGGCCAATCCCAAGTATAAAGATAAACACAACCAGGATTTCAGAGCACCCACAAAAGATTAAGAACATTCAAATTACAGGGCACTTCCATTTTTTCCCCCCTGATATATAAGCAATGGCTTAATTCCAGCTGAAGATAAAACTTGCCTTGGCAAAGCACAGAGATCCAGAAATTTAGTTTCACACACATTAATGGGAATAGACTCCCTGGGAAAACTATGGCCTCAAAGCAGAATCCACAAACTGCTTCAATTTTATGTGTTGACAATAACTGCAGGGGAACACCAGTTTGCATATCTGCTCAAACAGGCAAATAAGGCAGTAAAATGGAAACAAACTCTTGCAAATGTAAATATGTATTTACTTATGCAAAAGTGAAAGCTTTGTATGTAGTCTCTTGTGCTTGGCACATGATTTGACTATCCACAATGGAAACAGGCAAGAACAGAGACAATTTCTGATACATCTATCATCTTGTCACTGCACAGTTACTGTGCCTTCTCAGAAGCTGCGTCACTCCTGTTATAGCAGCACTGCATTGGCACAGACTCCTACAATAGAACACTTCAGCTGTCACTCTAGTAGCACCGTTTCTACCTAATGCTAGTTCCGGCTCAGTCTCCACCCCACTCCCTGTTTGTCCTGTTCTATTTTTGTTGCAGGCCTTGTTTCCTTGGACTGCAGTGCAAAGAAACAAGGAAAGAATTTGACTCCTCTTACAGAAAGACCTGGATGAATTTCAGAAAGAGCAGATGATGGCAGCCCACTTTCTGGGTTGACAGGCTCTGGTTCAAAACCACCCCCATCCCAACTATTGCAATGGCTAGACAGAAATGGGAGATGTTCCCTGTACGCAACAAAATGCAATAGTGCCTGCTCACCCTGCTCCCTTCTCAAGGACTACGGGTAAGCACAGCATGAGCCACTCTGTGCACATGGGGAAAAACAAGCTCACCATGGTGCTGCTGCCTGGGTCTGAGACAGAAGCAACCCTATATCCCCAAGAGAAGCATGAAATGTTGCAATAAAACCACAAGAAAGACAGCTTACACCACACCAAAAAGACACCCAAATGCCTCTTACCTTAGACTGCACTGTCCCCTCGCCTGTGCTCACGACCGGCTTCTGCGGTGACAAGGCTAACATGTGGCTCCCTTTTACAGTGACATACTGCTGCACAGAGGTCTGCGTGGCTGTCCCTGTCACTGGTAGTTGCGGTTGCTGGGGCAGCTCTCCTGGCTCCTGCTTTATTATCACCTTTTAAATGGGAAGAAACAATAATAATAAGAAAGCAAACACCTTAAATCACCGAGGATCATTTCTGAAACAGCCTGTCTGCAGGAAAGGGCAGGCCAACAGTCAGTAAACTCAGACATGGTTCTTACCACCAGGTGGACACTCTCACTCAGCTCCAAGATGAGGGGTACTACCAACACTTAAGTGTGTGTGTGGTGTCTGTATTTACAAAGCATTCCAGATTTGAGTGGTGCTCATAGAAACTACAGAATCACAGAAATTGCTAGTCATATTACAACTACTAGTCATACTAATAACGGACTTTACCAAACCTGACTTCTTCAGGCCCTGCATCTCAGCACTGAGCTGCAATACCCCAAGGTTTCAAATTTCTAAGCACCTTCACGCTCAGAACATGTTCTAAACCTCCATATTTTTTTTATATCCTGCAATATTACAACCAATATTATAGCTATAGATATCGTAAATTATTATAGCTGACATTATTCTCTTGTGTATATGTTTCATGTTTCTCTGGGACAGGCCCTAAATCTAATTCCAAAGAGCAGCAACTCAAGAAAGGCTGGGGTTTCTTTTGTGTTAGATTGCTGTAGGCACTGTAACTGGTCGGAAGCATTCTTCCACCTTTTACATGGATCACCTCATACTGCCAGAAACAACCTTAAATTCTGGATGGTAACATTTAAGGAAATGTACTCAGAAGTGGCAACATCTGACATTCAGAAATCACTGTATCATTTTTTAAGTAGCTCCTGACAGATCTACTGCAGTTTACTTTTACTGTATCCCACTAAAACCAGTTTTAAAATATCAGCCTCAATATGACAGTGATTCAAAGAAAACCAAGAAAGGATGAAAGAGGAGATAAAAAGATACCGGTACAGTAAAGCCACAGGGAAAGAAAAGAAAAGAAAAAAAAAAAAAGATACATTTTTGAGAGGTGCTAGAGAGCCCTTGGCAGGAAGACTCATTGGTTCCAGTAATAGCTTTACTTGCACTGGAAGTTACATGGTTTGTAGCACAAGTCAGCATGAAGTGGAACTGTTGGGCTTCTTGTCCTGGCACAAAACCCAAGAGGAATACCTTTGTAAAAGCTCCAAGTCCTCCCGTGACCGATTTGGGGCTTTGCACCTTGGAATGGCTCCCAATGGGACAAAGGGGTGGCATGGTGGCAAACAGAGAATCCTCCTGCTGCGAATAGGAAGACATGGTGCAAAAAGTCAGTGAAATGTCCAATGGAAGTAATAAAACAAGTGACTGCTAATAAAGGGCAGCATGGACCATCTGGGCAGGCCAAATCATCTGCATAAATAAGGCATTTCCAGAATCAGTCAACAATTAAGTAAATGGAGTGTAATGTACTTAATACAACCTACAAAGCAAACTTTATTTGGAAAGCTACCTCTCCAACAGCAGTGACTGTTTCTTACCATATCACACATAGGTGAAACAAATTGACTCATGTTCCCTGACCAGCTTTTTATACAAAGCATTTTAGAGCTGTAAAATTCAAGTAGGCTGAGGGGGTATGCACATAAATACCTGATGGGAAGGTGTAAAGAAGATCAAGCCAGATAACACTCAATAGTATCCAATGAAAGAACAAGAGTCAATGGGCACAAATTGAAAAATTGAAACACAGGAAATTCTGTTTAATTGTAAGAAAAAAAAATTTTTTTTTTTGATTTAATGGACATTAAACACTGGAAGAGGTTGCCCAGGGAGGCTGTGGACTCTCCAGCCTTGGAGATACTCAAAACCAACTTGACACACTCCTGAGCAACCTGCACTATTTGACCCTGCTCTGAGCAGGGGAGTTGGACTGGACAAACTCCAGAGGTCACTGCCAACCTCAACCATCCTGTTATTCTACACACAATCTCAGAGAGGGAAGACAATCTCAGAAGAAACAAGTTACAAAGGGGAAAAAATATGTTCAACTTAAGTCTGCAAGCAAAATCCCTCAGAGGAATTTTTGCTGTCCTGTAACTAGAAAGATGTGATGGCATACAGTCTTTCCAGGCAGAACTCACTATTTGGCAGAAACAGTGAGGCTACGTAACCAAATGAACTAAAAATATTTTCACACCTGCAAAACCATGCACCTGGCATTTCTGGATCTGAGGCTGGTAGAGAAACCAAATGTACTTGAAGAAGTCTGTTACCATTCTGTTTTGTTTAAGTAAAATAATTGTACTCTGTTAAAATCAATGTGAACTCCAAAGCCATGGTTTCACAATCACTTGGCCCATCCTTGGGTTGGATCATGATCAGAAAGCAAGCCCTCAGGCTCTATCCTAATACTCCTGCCATCTTCCTTGTACTGACACATACAGCTGAAAACAGATCAGTTTTCAACCAGATTGTCTGCTGTGGTTCACCACATCACTGCACAAGTGGCAGCAAATGAGGAGGTGTGAAGACAAGGCTAGAGGCACAACCAGTCCTCTCAACTGTAGCTGGCGTATCGGTCATTTTAAAGTGGCTGAAGAAACACAGCCTTAAGTAATTACAAAAGAATACAGAGAAAACTAGCACAGTGATGAAAAGTGGTGAGTTAAGCACAATCTATAACATCACACTGAACTATCAGGCACTCCCTCCTCTTTAAAGACACCATAAAATTACAGCTTTTCCACCAACCAGAAGACCAGAAGACATTAATCAAAATATATTTCTGTTTACAGAGCTATGATTATTTTTTTTTAAAGTATCTTCAGTTTTTAACTTTGCCCTGGAAATATAGAATTCAGCTGTTACTAATGACATGTACCTATTTTGACTCACTGAAAACCTTTCAGGAAGAACTGCCCCAAATCAGTGAAAAATAAAGACTAATGAACAGTTTTCAACATAGTTAAGTAAAATCCATCTGAACAGACAGGCTCTTAAAAGCTGAGGAGCTACCTGCACACCCGACACTTAAAACACTACTCCAAGCAAACTGCTTCAGACAGCAATCTTCACCACTTTCTCCCTAACAGACATGGGAAGCATTTCAGTTCCAAATGTAAAGTGCTTTGGTCTCTGCAGGCTGACTGGCAAGCCTTTGCCCCCCACCATATCCTGCATTAGTATTTTTCTGACTTGGAGACAGGGAAACGCTCCTGCTTTCAGCAGCACACCCACCAGCTGCTTTCAGAAAGAGCCTCACTGATGGCGCTTCCCTGCCAGAAATAGGCTTCCTAGCACAAGCTGTGGGAGAGATTTTATGAGACAGTTCAGCTCCATACCTTTTGGGCTTTGCAGATCAGACGCATGGACCCTGTTTATCACTGTTTGTTTACACACTGGGTTACTCCACTGTTTACACAAACATTTTTCTAAAAGCAGGCAGTTATAAAACCACTAAATGGGCTATTTTCAGGCTGCTAGGAGCAGCTGCTGTACAAAGATAATGAACAGAGTGAAGGTTTTGAGGTAGGCACCTCTGGTTTAATCACATATTGTCACTAACAAAGTGAAGAAGATCAAAGTCAGCTACAGAAGAGCTTTTTTGAAAGACAAGACATTTTGAGAGCTATGCTCTCCATGGATTCCCTTGTAGAAAACGCAAAAAAGCAGTGCCTTTAACAGAGGTGTAGGCAAGTCTAATTAGAGCTGCATGAAGTGACACTATCATCTTGTATAACCACCATGTTCTCACATAGCTCCCTCTGTTAGACACAGTAAATCTTCACATGAAATGACAACCAAAAGAACTTGCCTGAAATGCAGAATTTATAACACTTAAAAAGCCCTATTTAATAGGAAGCCAAATTTTAAATGGAAAGTACACACCTAACAAGAACATTACCTTGACAGCTGAGGTGACAAAACTGCTCCCATGGGTCTTTGATACAGGAGATCCAGTTCCGTGAGAGGCCTGACAAACACTGGTCAGTTTGCCGGTTGGGCTCCCTGCGTATCAGGAAATAAAGCACATGTCAGGTGAGGGCTAGGGAGCAGTGCCAATGAACACATGAAACCTCTTCTAACAAGACACACAGCATTTCTTTTCAACTGTGTATTCTCCATGAGGTACGTCAAGTGGGAGCTGGCATGGGCACAAAACAAATCCACTACCAAATTTCCACCTGCAGTATCCTTGCCCCAGAGAAGGTACTCTCCACCCAGAGCTCCGTTTGCTGCAAGCAAATGGTAAGGCACCTTCCTGGGTGCCTGAGGGTATCGGCTACAGGTGCAAACGTGAAACTAGGACAGTAAATGAGCTGCCAGTGAGAACCTGCTGCAGATGTAAAGTCCTCCACTGCCCAGAAGCCCTCTGAACCTACATCAGCCTCAGACGTGGGCACAGGGGAAGTGTGCCTTGGAGGAGGCTGGAGCAGGAAGGAAAACGAAGGCCAGGAAAGGAGAGAGACAAAGTGAGGAGTAACAAGAGGAAGGGACAGAGTGAGTAGGGTGAAGGAAGAAACAAAACCAAGGAATTAAAACATAGGGTCCTCTGTCTGTAGAAGACTGCTCTTGCAAAATTAACATATGGATATATGTGCCACAGCACTCTCCTGACCCCTCAAAATGGACGGGGGTTCAGTGGTAAACTTACCCTGCATTATCAGAGTGTGTACACAACACTTTGTTGCTCAGCAGCAATTTTGTTACTGCTGCTGGGCTGGTTGGTTGGTTTTGTTTCTTCAAGAAATGCCAAAGCCATGGACTACACAAACGAAAACACAATACCAGTCTCTCACACTGTTGTACTACAATCTGCGCTTAAATTTAAAAGTAAGCAAGCAGCCATTTCAGGGGTTTGGAAAGGCTGGCTTTCACAGAGCACAGAGTTCTTGCCCCTCTTTTTAAATACGATCAGCAGTCTTATCAAAAACGTCCCAGAGACTTTGTCTGTAGAATCACATTATACTCAATCCAACCTGGCTGCTGTTGCCAAAAGGCCAGTTCCACATTTCCTCTTGCTCTGCCATACAGGGTCTGGTGATGAGGCTATCTGACAACAAAGCTCAATTTGCGGAGAGGAGGGTATTAATTTTCTGCTCTGCCACTGACCTGATCTGACTCGTGCAGGATATGGGCAAAGCAGCAGGAGTGCAGGGGAGGGAGAGGCAGCAGGCAGTTTCTTCCAGGCCAGTCTGTACTTACATCACACTAATGTGGTGGGAAACTGCACCTTTAACAGCATTAAGATTTGTATGTCCAAACCGTCTGGTGCATCTACAGAACCTACCCTCCATGTGCAAATCTCTGCTAGGACAACACAAAAGTTACCCAAACAACGATAAACCACGTATGCAGAGTAGACAGTAAGGCTGGAGGTAAAGGAAAAAACAGAAAAGAAAAAAAGGCAGAACCCCCCCCAACCAACCAACCAACGAACCCCCAAATCCTATTGGTGAAACAGTTTCAGTGTTAGCAAGAAATTCCCAAAACATACTTTAAAAAATTCAGCTATGACTATGCTTCCCCTACCAATTCCCTCTGTGACGAAGCTAAAATGAACATGACAGCTGTGTTCCCTCAGATAAAAGGAGGAACTGTTATTAAAAGAAGAATTTTTGCACTTTCCAACCATGCCCAGCAAACAGTTTGTGTGTTACATGTATGCAGCACTTCATCACATGGCTCTGAGCATCCTTCTGAGATGCTGGCAAGCACACACATACATAAACAAACGTGTTTTTAAATAGATAGTGGTTCTTGGCCACAAATCACAACAAATGAAAGACTTTTGAGTGACTTTTCCTCTAGCTCTGACACAAAAATTACCAATTGCCTCCTACACCCATCACCCATCTCCTGCAGTTCATTCCTCCCCCCGGCCCCAGGCTTACAACACCACTGAAGCACCAAAAGAATCCAGTTAGAGGAATCCAAACCTGCTGGAATTGGACCAGCTATACGTTAAGAGCAGTAACAAAAACCAGCACGGCTGCTCTGGTAACCTGGGTCTACGCATTTCAACACATGTACAGCACCATACGCTGGGACCTAAGACTGATGTGCTGGTCATTGCAAGCTCTCCATGCTTTGTGCCCACATCCACAACACAGTTCTCACCCAGCCACCCATGCTTCTGTCTAAATCTCTGCGCACCACAGTCTACATTACTTTCTCCCCTTCCCTTTTTGCCTGCAAAGAACAGGCTCTCTTTGAAGAGGTATCTGTGGATTCAGTTTGGCCTTATGCTATGCGCATAAGGAAGTTATGTTAAAGTCTGAGATACCCTTAACCATGTTACACAGGCCAGTTGTGCAAACCAACAATACCTCCTTCTTTCTTTGCCGAGTACTCTTCCATCTTCACGAGCTGAAATACTGTTATTACACTGATAATTTTAAAGGAAGAATAAACCTGAATGGGTAAGACTAAGCCACTGCCTTTGGTGATCACACTACACACCTGTGCTCGTGGCTGCTGCTCCAACCATCTGTCCAGGCTTGTCCACAATAATATACGGATTATTAATGACTGAACTAGCAGAGCCTTGCTTCATGTGCACCGGAGTGGAGGTTGGGGTACGAGGTAGCGGAGATGGACTAGGGGTCGATATTGGAGAACCTTAAGAAAAAAAGTCCAATGCTTCTATCTTGTAAATGTTGCAAGAACATCAAAATACAGCAATAGTAGTACTTTTTAAAATGGCTTAGAGAAGGAACATTTTTTGAGGATGCATTTCCCAGCCTGAGTGAGATCACATGACTTGGAGAAGGAAAGAGGAGACAGAAGGAAAGGAAAAGGCATGTAAAGCACTATGGCTCATACCTACCCTGGACATTCTCTTCCTACCAGAACAAGCAGGGTTCAAAGGGACCTTGAGAAGCCATATGGTCCGTCCCTGAATCCTGAGGGATGTTACCTAAATCATTTTCACTGCCACGACCAGTCCACCCAAGGAGAGGAAGAAAGAAAGAGAGCTGAGCTCCTTGAGAGGTGCTCTCCTGCCCTCGTGGAGCCCACAGTACAGGCATTCAGGGCCAGGAACTGAGCAGTCCACGTAACAAGGCTGTGCGATACAGCAGCCATCAGACAGTCATGGACACACTTGTCCCTTCACTGCTTTCACTACAGCAGAAGCCCTTAACTGTAAAATGTGCAACTTCTGTGTAACAGGACCAGGAGAGGGAAAAACCAGAGAAGAAAACAGTTGCATGAGGTGGTAAACAAGAAACGCAGAGAAAAGGACAGGCAAGGACGTGATCAGAGAAAAGAGATGGCAGCAAGCACACTAAGCTTTGACTGCCTGTTAATCTGCTTTCTTGGCAGTGATTGACAATTAAAATGGAACATAAATGCCGATCAAATAAAATCTCCATGTCTTACAAACTGCTTTTGAAATCTGAAAGGGGTGACGCTTCTTGGCAGACAGCAGAACCTTGGAAAAATATTTAGCAAGGAAACATTTAAATAGCAAAGATCAACAGAGAGTAGTCCAAGGATTTTAAGAAGGATAGGATGGCCCCTGTAATTCCTGCTTTCTGGGAAGCCTTGGGAAAAGAAGATCAAGAGAAGAGCTTATTAAGAAAGAAGAAAGCACTTGGTATAGGTTCAAATGTAAATCACCCTGAGTACAGTTTTAAGATGTCAAGGAACAGTATTGAAATTTAATTTAAAAAAGAAAATAAAAACAACAAACCAGACACACTTGAGGAAAATTATCTGGGAGCAGATCATCAGAAATCACACATACTGATAGCTGGTGCTTCATCCTTTCTACCCAGAGCACCAGAAAATGAAGGGACGTAACAGGTCATCTTTCAGCTTCAAAACATGTGACATGATGAGCTGCACATTAAAACCTTCTGATGTAAAACATCATCCAGTGGATGGCATCATGCCCAGGGCAGGGAAGGGACTATAAGTGAAACGAGTAAACAGCACCTTGAACACGTTTGGTTCAGAAGCTATCAAAAGAGTATCACATTGCTCACTGCAGTCAGCTGACAATTTAATCCAACAGAGGGTGAACTTTTGGAAGAGGAAGATCAAAGCTGTTCCATCTGAGGATATATCGCAAGTACAAGAAGGACTATTTGAGTGTACAAGGTTGAACCTAATTATTTGCCAATAATCAGAAAAAAATTTTCTTCTTAATCCATCCCAGCTGTGTGAAACCAGGAGGGAGAACAGCAGCTCCTTCCCACATATAAACACCCAACGTGGAAGCTGCATCCTTGCCTGGGCCTTTCTGTGGGTAGCAGTCCAGTTAAAGACTATCTTTCTACCTTTTTCATACTTAAAAGCATTCAAGAACAGGGAGAGGACAGCTCTCACCCTGCTTTTGATCCGACGTGAAGCACTTCACACTTGTGGTTTTTTTTCTTGAACATTAAGAAGTGTGTTTAGCTCCTTATTCTAGAATGTTTCCTATTGCCCAATGTTCAAAGATTGGCAGATCAGGGGAAGGACACAAAACAAGTCCAGCTGGTTCACTCTCTCATTTTCCAGGGTGAAGCACTGGGATAAGTAAACTAACATTCACCTGATACAATCTTGCAACTCATGGTGATAGGCTGGAAGGATTTTCCTGGTGACTCTGCAGGGCTTGGACTCTGACCTTGCGGCACTATTTTACAGCTAGCTGCAATGGGTTGAAAGGCTGAATTTCCATGAGAGCCAAAGGCAACTTTCTGTGTGGCTAATTTGGTGGGAGTCCGTTCTATCGAAGATGGCAGGGAATAAAACGTGGCATGTCTTTCGGTTTCAGCATTCCCAGGGAATCCTGATTAAAACAGGGAAAAGAAGAAAAATAGTTCTTAGGCTGAGACATCTAATTCCTTACTGTGCTTCTCTACACAAACAAAACTCAGGTATGACAAACGTGTTTTCGAAGGAAAGAAGGAAAAGCAACTGATGGGCAGTGCTGAACGGGGGGAAAGTGGGGTAGGGGGTTCCTCCTGCGCAAGCTTGTTGGATTTGTCTCTGAACAGAAGAATAAAACGCTACCGTGCACAGCCTGTTCGCTGTGGCAGGTGATCAGCCACTTCTTAAGCATTTTCTTGGAACGACCTTTCCATTGACCAAAAGCTGCTGGTAGTTTCAAGTGTCCTCAGTTAGGGTTCCACAAGACTAAGGCTGGATGTCCTTCGCAGAGCATCTCAGCGCATTTTTTGGAGTAAGAGCACAAGGAGACCACCTACTGCCTTTTGGCCTGGGTTATCTGACGTTGAAGGAGATCAATTAACCTGGAGCTGACGAGAGAAGCCACTGCCTGTCAGTGTAAGAAAGAGGCAGGTTTACTTGCTTCCTGTTGGCTGTAGCAGTGCTCACCTAACGGTGCTGCATATCTTCCTGTTTAAATAAAAAGCCTGTGAATCCAAAATTTGGTTGCATTTCTCCTTTTTTGGCCACAAGAGAACACTGCATTTAAACAGCGGACATTCTTCTTGCTGAGCCAGAATACTGCCAGTAGCATCATGGCACCTACCAGAAAGCGCACCATTCACGACACCAGCTTAAAGCCATTCCTTGAACACAGAAGTGCCAGGATAAATCACGAAAGGCATCAGACCATATTGCATGCGACTGTATTTTGAAACATAAAGTTGCTGTTTCAAGCAAGTTTCTCACACTGAAATGTGTAAACCATAGAAGACACCCTTCTTTCTCAGCCCGGTTAACCAAGGTCTGCCATGTAAGCCACATATGTTAGAAAATAAACGTTAAATGCTAACAAAGGCACAGTTTTTCCTACCTCACATGAACTAAAAATTGTAACAGTGTGCCCAAGGTGCCAGCACTAGCTTGTTTCAGGCAATTCAAACTATCCTAAGGCATCAACTGCTGCCCCACTGCAACGGGCAGTGCATTTCCTGATCTTACAAGGGAAGGAGAATGAGACCATGACATGCACAGATGCCACCCATCAGACAAACACACGCTACATCTTTTTCACTCTCTATGTCCAACACCACAGTTATGTAGTCATTTTTGTTCCCCAGGTCAACTCATGTTAGGCACCAATGCATATAACTGAACACACCGCTAGACCAATTCCTTAAATGCGTACACAGTCCCCTCAAAATTCAGAAACCTAAAAAACTCTCTGAAAACAGTCTGCCAAGAACAAAACTACAAGTGCTATCCCACAACCGTTTTTCCAACTGTATCTGCTGCATAAAGCTCCATATTCACTACATCTAGCAAAACAGAGCCCGCTCAACAAACTCCAGAACAAAAAAAAACCAAACCAAACAAACAAAAACCCAAATAAACCATAACAATTTCTGAATTATATTTCAGAGTACAGTGAGGAAACAATTATCCGGGGTGAGCAATAAGCAGGTAGCACTGGCAACCTTTAAGGCACAAGAGCAATTAAAAGGAGGCATCCAGAAGAGCTGAAGTTCCAAGAATTCGAATTTCACCAACACCCATTCGCTTTACCTTTGTCCACTGAAGCATCTGGGCTGGAGTCCCGCAACTGTTTAATTGGTGAAGAAGCTTTAACTGGTGCTGGGATACTCAATGGCAGTGGTAAAGATGTAGGAACGTCAGAAAGGTCAGACTCTGAAGACTGGGAGAAGAGATACTCCTCGCCAAGGGAATGCCTATGTAGCTCCACGTCCACTACCTTCCAGAAATAGGAGAAAGGACATCATCAGTATTTGGTAGCTAAGTAAAGATACAAAAAATGAAAACAACTATGCCTTTTCTTTTTATTTTAACATCTAGAAACCTCTGCCTCTCCTACCCCCACCTCTGTACAACATTTCTATTCATTTCAGGGACACTTCACAGAGGTCCAGCAGCACCTGAGCTAAGACAAAAATCTTGCAACATTTAACTCCCACAGTAAAATAGCACATTTCTCAGTCCATGGGGAAATCTGAATAGTGAACACTGGAAGGAATACAAAGCCCAGATCCAAGCATCCCACTAGGGAAAGGACAGCATCCCCCCGTAGGGACAAGCACAAAACTGCAGCTTGCCTTTTCTGCCTTTTTTCATAAGGCCTTGAGAAACACACCACATTATCTACTCTTCAAAAGTGTTCTTTAATCACAGTAGACATCTCACATTAATGTTTTCTCCACAGACTGAAAAGCTGAAGTAATGCAATTTCACCATAAAAATTTCCATTCACTACAGTACAACAAGGGGAAAATAATAATAAAAAACCACACCTTTAGGGATATAGCAAACTGAGTTATTAATTCATTTATTTTAAGTTTTTGAGAGTTCATTTTCCATGAAGATACTGAATCTCAACAGATGCAGAAACTTAGAAGCACCTAATATACTGCAAAATTTCAGCAGGACAGTTGGGTGATCTTTTTAACTTAAATTCTTTATGTATGGGATCTGCAGCACAGAATCACAGAATGGTCAGGGCTGGAAGGGACCTCTGGAGATCATCTAGTCCAGCCCCCTGCTAAAGCAGGTTCACCTACAGCAGGCTGCACAGGATCACATCAGAACGCAAATCAAGACATTTGGTACCAGAAGCTCCACCAAGAAATAAACATTAAAACTGTAGTACAAGTTAAGTTCTTTATGAAAGAAGAGCTGGAAACAGTCTCCCCCAACTAGAAATGGGGAAAAAATTACTGTTGTCATGAATAGTGACAAGGTGTCATCATCATTTCATTTAACAAGAGAGCAAAATCTGCTTTCCAGAAATTGTGAAGTCAAATGGGTCTGACTCAGTGCATAATCCTGTGTATCATTTCAAACATCCGTAAGGTAAAGTACAATAGCCACCCATGACCTGCTGACTTACCGTTTCTGCGCCAAGTGTCTGAAGGCCTGTGTAGGTCCGGTCCAACTGGGTAAAACAATATAATATATTTATATTAACTAGGGAAAAACAATCTATTAGCTAGAATGTACAATACAATCTGTTTGAAAGTTGAAACTAAGTCAGTCGAGCAGCAGCACATCCAAATTTTTGAGGCCACAGGGTTGGAAATCTGCGTGCTCTGCTAAGTACCCTCACTTCTGCAAAAAAGCCAGCCACGACCCAAAGCCCACACTGAAGCAGGAAGGAGCAAAAGCTGAAGAAATGAGATTGTTGGGGAACTATTATTTCAATCTAAGAGAAGTCTTTGAGAGTGTCCTTTTTCTATTCCTGATGTCAATATGATGAAACAATAATAAGAAAAAAATCAGATTTAAACTGACCAGCACAAAGGCTATGTTTACACCATAATTTTTTATTAAATAAATTTACACTGATTACCAGCTGATAAAGAGGCAGAAAATCCCAGAGGCATCTATCAAAATACCTATAGAGAGAAGCTGGGTTTGACAGACTTGTGGTGCCCTGGAGCTCAGGGGCAGACAGGCTGCCAGCCACGGAAGGCTCAGCTCACTTGTATCACCTCACAGCAGCCACAGGCTCACCCCACGAACAGCAAAGATCTGCTGATTTGAGTTCTTGTGTGCCACAGACTGGCTCAGCTTTCTTCTGTAGGCTGGGCTTCCTTCGCTGCACAATGGCCATCATACTGGTACCTATTTCTCCCCTAGTTATCTCTCTCCAACTATATTTCACTCATTGTCTGCATTAAATGTCCCTAAGTTCCAGGGGAACATTTCCAACCTTCTCTACTGTCTATATTTGGGGTTGTGATGAGGTATCTACATTAGCATGAAATTCATTAATGCAGGCAGATTTTAAATATAACTAATCATGCTGCTCAAAGAAATGGGAAACTCAGCCAGCTCAGGACTTAATTCCACTAACACTAGGGACTACTAATTAAAACGAAAACAAGAGCAATGGCCTAGTTTTCCCAGGACTGCTGCACACTACAAATCCTACTGAGTGTTGCAGGACAGGTAAAAGAGTTGAAAAAGAAGGCTCTCTTCAAAAGGAAAAAGGAACAAATGGGGAATCTCGGCCCCTCCCTGCCCACTCTAACAACAGAGATAATCTCTACCCAATACATGCAAGCACTGAAGGAACAGAGCAGGTAACAGCAATCACTTTACCAACAGAAAAATAGCCCTGCAGCACCCTGTCAAATTAAAGCCAGTGAGAGCACAACAAATATCTCAAACTGTAGGGAACAGCAGGTAAACACTTTGCGGCTCTGAGCAGAATCAGTTCCAGCTTCTGCAAGGCTGGGTTCCCTGGTTACCACATCGACTCCAAAATAGCCAGGGTAATAGGCTTTCCTGGATCTTTTTTGATTCTCCAGCTCAACTATTCATGTGCAAATAATCAGCAGGACATACATACACAAGAGAGAAGCAGAAGCACACACACAAGTGGAGCCTCTTCTAGATTCCACTGGAGAGCTCATTTAATTGCCTTTCTCTCAAATATTTTGTTCAAATACCTTCAAATTGTGTATGATATCAATCCTCTTGTTCTGGCTATCCTTGAAGTGTATCTGGACTCTCACTGGAAATTCTCCCCAGCCTCTCCTGGTCAGGTGAAACGGAGGTTCTCTGGAAACAAATAGTGGTTCACATTTTGGATGCAGAAGTGGTACAGCTTTCACCTACCTCTTCTTTAGAAAGCCAAAGGCTGCTTTTCTAGCTAACAACTAAAGCTATCTTCAGGCCTGCTATGCACCACAGAATGCAATCACAGAAAGTAGAATTTTATGGCTTTGGACAGCTGAAAACATACTTTTATTTTGCACAAGGGGACAGAGAAGAAATAGTAAAACACTGTTGGATGAGAGAACGCAAGAAACAAGCGCCTTAAAAAGCAAAAAGGATCAAATGCCAAATAAAAAACATTTGTTTCAAAAAACCCCAAGTCAACTCCTAGGACACAGCTGTAAGGTGGATTTTCAATGCAGCATTTTGCAATCCCCTTCTGCTATTCCCTATGTAGTAGCAAGAAGGCACAAGCTTCACAGAACATCAGGAGAAGAACATACAGACAACACGGAAAAGCAAACTCAACCACAGTCATTCTCCAAGCTGGGAAAGAAGGGTGTATTTATCTCTGAACATTTACCGTTACTTTGTATTTCAGCTTGTTGTTACTGTAAATGTAACAAATGTAGTTTTGCAAGTGAACAAACCCCAAGAGGTTTAAAGGCTATTTTTAGTCCAGAACATTAATGGTCACTATGACGACTGGGACTGTGCAACACGAAATCAATTAACCAGACAGGATTAAAACAGAAGACAAACAACACTGACATCAGATAGTGGAAACTGAGAAAGGCACAAAAAGACAGCAATCAAGTGTAATTTAGTTATGTCATACAAGAAATACAAAGGAGTTTGTTTTCATATTGCTCAGGATTGCCTTCTCAGAAACATTACCAAGCCATCCCAACACTTCTTATCTTAGATAAAGTCCTTCTGGAGTTGCCTTTCAGTAGTTTAATTCTGCAAGAATTAAGTTGCCATTCTGTACCTAGGCAGCCTGCCACCCTCCTCCAGGAGGCTGCTGTACCTCCTGCGGAGAGAAATTTCTTTGGGAAGACACAAAGTAGCTTGAAGGCATCCTCCCACCCTCTGGTCCAAAGCTGCAAGAATGAAATACTGACAGGGCATTTCCCTGCAGCAGTCAACAGAGAACTGATCCTGCTCATCTCATTAGGGTTACAGCTCTGAATACAGGTTTGGGAGAGGACAGAAAAGCTGCCCTGTTTCTGTAGGGCCAGCACCATTACACTGATGGGATTACCCTGAAGCATAAAGCCAATGCCACTGATTTCACTACAGTGGACAAATATTTGGGAGAGGGACACAATTTCTTGCCCAATGCACACGTATTATTAAAACTACGGGCAAAACAGCTTTCTGAGACTTCTTTTTCTTTTCCACACTGGAACGGATGGGAGGTAGAAAACAACTCTTTTAGCAACAGAAGTCTAACCTGCACAGCAGACAGTGTAACACATACAGGAGATGCACAAACTCGCATGAATAATACGAAATGCAACAACTGAATGCTTTTTCTCAGTAGGAAACTAAAAAAAAAAACAAAACAAACAAAACCCACAGCTGTCTGGCACATTTGCTACATAAAAACTAATTTATTTTTTGTATTATTTTGGAGTAAGTCAAGCCAAGCCAGAGGTTAAAAACAGACATGGAATACTAAACCAGGAAAAGAAGTTGCTAACCTTCTAAGAAATTTGGCACTGTAAGCCTCCCAAGCATAAAGACTGGAATAGTGACTGGAATAATTCATTATTACCTCACTTCTACTAGGTCATTAGGTTTGTAACTGGGATGGAGGAAGAACCAAACTTTCTTGACAAAATGATTTATGCTGGGTTCTCTCCGAGAGCCTCGGACATACACCATCCATTTATGAGTTGACTGATCATTTTCTTCTCTCTTGTCAGGGGGAATGTACCTGGCAAAGAGATTAAAAAACAAATGCACAATAAAAATTCCAAATAGATAAATACCACAAGTAGTACTTTGGGAAAGATTAGGCAAAAAAATTGGGGATAGTAAAATGCCTGTGTGTTTTTTACTCTGACAGGTCATCCAAAAACAGATACAGGTCCCACAATCCACTCTATGCTTCTAACACACTTCCTCTATATTAGTACACAACTGTCACATGAAATTTGTCCATTTAAACATTTGGCTCTTAATTAGAAACACTTAATTTTAACATTCTACCACTGTGAAATCTCTTTCCCCATCTTATTCTCAGATATCAGGAAATAAAATTGCACCAAAACACAACATCAGCAACTTTGCTACCATAAATACACAAAAAATAACAATTCTTCTTCTAAGTTCTTAAGAAACTTCATAGTCAATACTTGGTTCCAGGCCCAGACTTAAGCAGATTTTCAAGACAATTCTAACACCGTAAGTTTCATCAGCAAATGTTTGCTACTTTCTATGCAAGAGGAAAAGACTGACTTGAGTAGTGCAAGGGTGGAGAGTTAAAACCTGGACTTGTCCATAGTTGCCTAAAATGAATACCTTTCTTCACCAAGTTCCTCAAAGTTCAAAAGTTATGTATATTTATTTACCTGTCTTAAAATTTTGGGGAAAAAAAATATAAATAAAACCTGCACAAATTTATTTCTTCAGAGTATGCTGGCCTTTCACAATTTTCCTCATTCTGGTGGCTTGTTTTTTTTTTTTTGTTTAGAAACCCCCACATTGTCCCTATGAACACACTCAATCAGCCATCAGGACAACTTGCTTTTCCAAATTTTCATGGAAAAACTTGGGATTTCTAACTGGTTAGAAAAAGCTGGAGGATGTCCCTTGAGAGAAACAGATCTTAAAACCTCCATATATATGAACTACTAAAACACTTGTTCATCCCACAAAAAAAATCATGCAGACACTTGAGGGTGGCAGCCTTGGGTACAATGATTATTCAAGAGCAATACCTCATATTGTGACAGCCTAGCCAATTTTATTTGTCTCCTAATTTTAACCTCCTATTCCATTTAATCCTGAAATAAAGGACTATCCCTCAGACTCTGTATACTAACTTGGAGACGTTGCCAACCACAATCGTTTTCTTCACATAAAGTCGTGAAGTTTCATCATTTGACAGTCCGGCATTTCGTTGTCCTGGTTTTTGAGAGCTTGAAACACCCGAACTGTCCTGAGGGTAGGGGAAGAAAAAAAAAGGCAAACAAAAAACCAAACATTCCTCTTAAACATCATTTTGTTTTGCGCTAGAAAAGCAAGGTGTTGTTAAAAAAAGTAAAACTGTATTGTTAAATGAGAGACCAACAATGAATCATCCCTAAAAATACTTAAATTGCTATCTAGGCACGTTTAAGTGACTCAGGCACGCAACAATGATATGCTGCCTAGCCAAGTGTACACTGCATGGCTTAACTGAGTGTACATTATGTGACATACCATGGATCTGAGCCATGATTTCAGCTTGCCTTTCAAAAGCACTGCCACTGCACTATCCGAAAAAAGTCAAGCACTGCTAGAGCAGCATCATGTTGGTCACTAACCAAAAACAAAGCTGTATCTCCCAAGAGCGGCTTCTGAAAATCTGAATCTTTCTCATCCCCAGCCTCTGCTGCTTTGAGGGACTCCAAGTGTTGCTTCCAGTAAAGAACTGAGGCTGGGCTTGAGACAAGAATTCAGCTCCAACTCAATAGGGATAGCAGTCAGCTATACCACATCACTGACATCTAGATAAGCCTACAAATCCACTGTAGTACTTGGGCATTATAAATCCAGCAACCTTGTAACACAACCTCAGCTATTAGGCAGTGGCCAAGACTCCCTGGTATGACTGCCCACAGTGCCAACACGGGCTGCACCTCTGTTGCATGACAATGAGAGGCTTTTCTATGACTCTGTTGGATAAAACGGCTGTCCAGAGAGTAAGACTGCCATCCCCTCATGAACAACAGAGTTGGTGCTGCAGCCTCCTAGAGCGTATTCCACCCAGCACTCACCAGACGAGGGTCAGCGTGGGGAGCACTACAACTCCTCTGTTAAGTCAGTGATGCCCCAAACAAGCACGGAGCCACAGAAGGCTGGAATGGCTCCTGTTCCTCATCACTCCCTCAGCCACCTCTGGGCCACGGGCTGCGCTGGTTGAAGATGTACCAACATGTTACACCCAATCAACATAACTGTTCCACCAATGCCCCCAGTGTAGAAACAAGTACATTGGTCTGGTGGTTTATGATACAGGTGGGTCCACACTGTATATCTGCCTTCTCCCAGAGACCCTAGGTAGGGTTTCAGCAAACTGCAGCCCTGTTATCAAGGGTATCATGCTGCTCAGTGGAGGCAGAAATCGATGTTCTTTCTGCCATGTTATTGCAACTTGTTCAGCTACAGAATGCAGTCACACGCAATGAGATATACCGATCCCTGGTTTGGGTTAGAGGCTGTACTCCTCTGGCAGGCCTGACAGCTTAAAGGAACTGAAAGGAAACTGAGGAATTTCATCTCACCTACTAAGGCACACTTCACCTGCAGTTGGTGAGAGAGCCTCCCTGGTGGAGCTAACTGCAGCCAACAGATAAAGCATTTCTGTAGCTGCACAGTGAGCCATAAAGGGAATGGATCCGGGTCAAAAAGAACCCAGAAAAAAGTATAGGGGCACAACGAAAGAAGGCATTTTTAACCTGGGTCAGCCTGGCTGAGTTAAGCAAACAGTGATATTAGCACAATTGCAAGTAGCACCACCAAGAGAAAAACAAACTATCCACCCAGGCTCTACCAGCTCATGCTCCCAGGGTGAGCTAATCCACCCGCATGACTGTTTTCACCACAGTCTGCTGAGAAGGCCAAACCCCAAACTCCAGTGGTTCAACCACTCTGACAATGCAATCCCCTTGGGCACCCAGCGAGAGGCAGCAACATTACTTCTTAAAAACTCTGCTGGGAATGACACATCTTGGCTCTTCTCTCCAGGCTCTACCCTTCCAGACCTGACTTCCATCTGCACAGCAAAACCCTTTGCTCAAGCTGTGAAACGCCTCCTTCCCCAGAGGCTACCAACTGAGACGGTGCGGACAGCTGTGATAACAGGAATGCTATCACCACTGCCTGGCTGACCTCTCTGCTGGGCAAGACTGAGTTAAGAGGAATTACCCAGGTTACATACACTTCAGTTGGCCTTACAGCAAAGCCAGGCTGAAAGAGTGGGAGCAAGCAGTTGGAGAGGGTAAGAAACAGATCTTCAGCAAGGTGGGTGAAAACATGAAGAGCTCCTGGTGCCAGCACTGAGTCCAGACAGAGCACACACGTCCAACAACTTGACCACCACTCGAGTTTTACTTTACCCGGCCAGTATTTCTGCTCTGTCTCTGGTCCAGGCTGTTTGTCAGCCGCTCGTCTGCATCCAAGTTGCCATTGTCTTTGTCCAGGAGAAAGTCATTGTGCTGAGAGAGCGAGTCGCTCTCAGAGTGGTTGGCAGATGGAGTGTCTGAGCCCTGATTAGCTGGAGACGATGATCTAGAGGGAGATTCCAAGAATTTCTTGATTGAAGGGTGATTAAGAATTGTTGCATCACATGACCTGGTGCCCTGCAACAAAGAGGTCAGGCAGATCCGGTTACTATTTCCCTGCAGCCCAGGTAAAAACAAAACTGTGCCAGAAGAGAAAAAGTCAATGTATGAAGAACGAACAAATATTTAATCAGCTGCCCTGCAGGAAAAACATATGCTGCAGAAGATAAAAGCTTAAAACGGTTCTACAGAAACAGCACCCCAAATTGAATCTGTTCCTCTAGAACTTGTGATCTCAAACACCCACCTGGTTATGGAAAGGAGGACTGCAGCCAACTCAAATACCTATAACGTCCCTTTGAAAATAACATCTTCCCTTCCTGTGCCGTCACCTATGGTCTTTTACCATAGAAAGGCCACAGCTGCAGGCAAGCAGGGTTCATAAACGCATCAGGTTCTTTAGGTTTGATACTTGCTGGCAGTCTTGTCAATGCCTATGAGACAAGCTACATGTATTTGCACCCTGTCTGCTCCCAAAGTGTAACAGAGGATAAAGAATAATGTGCTTAGGCAGGCTCGCAAACTTTCCTCACAATGAACATCTCAGAGCTAAACTTAGATCCTCCTAAACCTGCAAGGGGGAGGACAGGGCAGGGGAGTGTTTACATCTCTTTTTTTTCATTACTGTAACAAAGCCCACCCCTCACCCCTCACCTTTTTTTTTTTTTCTTCTCCTGCATTTGTTTTAACCTCAGAAACAGCAAGGAAAACACCCATCACTCAAAGCAAGTGTCCCTTGGCCACTTCTCCTCCTAGTCACCAGTCTTCCCTGTCACCTTGGTTTGATAATGAATCAAGTCAGCAGAAACACCCCTCTACCAACAGCAGAGCACCAACAGATAGGCTCACTCTGGCCCCTGAAGCCACAGACTCACTCTACAGTTCCTTTTCTTGCAGGCAGTACCAGCTGAAAGAGGCTTTTCCTCTTCCCTGCACGAATCACCTGCATCAGCCAGGCTAGCACAATAATTCATGGGGAGGGGGCAGGTCACAAAGTAAAACAAATCAAGAAGCTGATTTGGAATTATTTTGTTTGGTTGTTTTTTTTGTTGTTTTTGTTTGGGTTTTTTTTCCCCTTTGCAGGGTTTTTTTTAATCCACATAAATTCCCTGATCCAAAATTCTGCCAATGTGATTGAGGGAGTGGCATGGGGACAGATACCAGCACCACTATGGAGGAGCAGAACTGCCCTTGAGAGGTAGTAGCAGTAGTGGAGTTAAACATTGTCCCACCTGGGACTTTAAAGGTTGATTTGAGAGCTTTCTTTCCAATTGTCCATTAGGTACATAAGTGAAGCAATTACCAACTCTCAATTACCTGCTTAAGAGAGTTATATCCATATATCCAATGGCAGGGGCACACACACAACATGACCAAAAAAACCCCAAAACACAAATCAAACCACCAAGAACCTCTTTTTTTTTTTTTAAGCCTCTAGTCAAGTAAAATGACCAACACCTGTCCACTAATTTGTGGGAAAACATAATAAACTGTAACCATACAGAATCATAAGCCTCAAAACCCAGCAAGCATTGGGATGAAGAACTGTTTATATTTATGAGAACAGGTTAGGAATTTGCAAATCATCTTCTTAGAGGTTCTGAATCAAACTGCAAAGATTCCCATTCCACCAGAAGCAGAAACAAGACAATCATTCACTGCCAAGTCAAACATATATTACGCACACATTAAAATCAGGCAACAAAGAAAATTGAAAGCAGTAACAACTTCAAAACAAAAACAGAACTGATTGAGCCTGCATGCAAATTGGGACTTCCAAAAAAAGTAAAAATGCAATTGCAGATACAGCTACACTAGCTCATAAAAACTACAGGAAAACTAAAAAAAGCAAGGATGTGCCAGTAAACTTTGTGAACGCTTTGAAACAATTAGAAAAGTTGTTATTTCTGGCAAGCGTGAAAATCAGCAAGGAAAACCAAACACCCTGCATGGCAGAACGAGTAAAGAACAGGGGATGGTACAGCTCTTGCTGACACACGATGACACTGAATGAAAGTACTTTCAAAGATCAGAATCTAGCTCGCGTTCTTCAACTGCCTACACAAAAATCCAGGGGCAGAAAGAGGGATCTCCAAGCCTCCCAATACTACTACTACCTTTTCCAACTCCAGTTGCTCAACCTAAGTTTAGTGAGGGAAAAACAAGCTAGACCTTTTCATTTTTACCCCACTCCAAGTCTTCTGGAAACTACAACAGGAAAACCAGGAGTATCAGTGCGAGCCACTGCTCTGAACAGAAATTCTCATGGGTGCAGAGTAAAACCCAGGTTTGCAGTACCCACCTACAGCTTCCAAAAACCAGCTCAGATCTTTACTGGAAATTAGATCAACTCCCTCACTGAAAAGATGGTAACTAAATACCTACGCTGGTAGTGAACTACATGCCAGTCTGCATAAGCCACGAACACCCTGCGATTACCAGCCCATTAAGGACAGAGTGCTCAGAACTGGGGTTTAACTAACAGGGCTTGGCATTTTTTTTAAATCTCCTTGTGAATTTTTAATCTCTCTGTGATATCTCCTTGATTTACCTCGGGCTTTATTGCTGCCATCAGTCTGTTCACCAAATCATTAACAGACTGGCTGCCAGGGTAAAAGGAGGATGGTTTCATGGCACTGCCCGAGCCTCAAGAAATCTTGATTTTTAATATTTATTTCCTGAGAAGTTCCAAAACCCGTGTGCTTCCACTCTCCTCTTGCAAAATGGGAAACCATGTTCCCCACTTTTCACAGCTTTGCAAGGACAAACCGTGCAGTGTGTGAGAAGCAAGGTGCTCTCATGCAAGAACTGATGAAAAAAAAAAAAAAAAAGAGCAGAGTATTTCAGAAACCAGAACTGAGGGCTGTTGAATGACTTTTCAACTGCTCCTTGAAGACTCTGCCAAGTACCTGAGGCCCAGCTGGTGATGCACAGGTGTCCTCTCCCACTGCTACCCCCTCTGCAGTTCGTAGTCCACCATTTCAGAAAATCACATCTCAAAACCAAACATCAGCTAAATAGCCAGTGAACTACACATCTTCCTTTGAAAATGTTCCCTAAAGTCTTGTTACTCCCAAAGTAATTTTTACCTCTCCAGCTTTAAGGAGACCAGCAGATGCGTAATAGTTAGCCACAATACAGGCACGCAGCTTATCCATCATTCTTCTTGCTTCAATCAGGCGCTACAAAAAGAAGAGGTAACATATAGTAACGGGTAGCCACTGCAGCAATCCCCCCAAACCCCAATACACCAGGACCTTCTGTATTTTTAGGAACAAAACCTTTATACCTGATCTATAACTTCAATTTCATGTTCTTTACTCTTCATTTCGACAGCAAACTGTTCTTTTATAATTGTCTCAATCTTCTGCACAGCAACATCTCGAGCTGTACAAGGCCACACATGGAAAATAAAGAAGAAGGAAGTTTCATATTTCTATTTTTGAGGCTCTATTTGAAAACATAAACATCACAAATCATCGTGGAGTGAGAAGTGAAGGGATAGTAAGTTCAGCACACACAAAAAAAGGGAAGGATCATTTTTCTGCAAAAGAAAGTAATTTATCTTAACAAAAACCACATGTATCTTTAAAAGCTGGCTTATGCAGAGAGCTATTTTTCCCTTTTTAGGTCTGAGATGACAAATAACAGAAGATGGGATGTACAGGACCAGTCTGTTTACTTCTGTCTCAGTAAAGCTGTAAACAGTAAAAGGAAAACTCAAAAGTGCTATGGCCAAGTGCAGTTACTGCTGCGATTGCGCAGGAGTACACTGGAACACTACGTACATTTTTCTGCTCTCTTTGGCCCGATTCATATCCAGGAAATTTACACCACATCATGCAGCAATAATAAGGCAAACTAGTACTTTATATGTTCAGCGCTGGCATGAAGCACAGCCTGCTCTGGAGCGCCTACAAGCCTTTATTACCCACAAAGGAAACTACATTACCGAAAGCTGGTCTACCTCTTACAAAACCCACTTCCAGCACAGCAGGCAAAAAATTTTAGCCTTTCAGCAGTTTATTGACCTCGGTGGAAAGCACATAGTTTAATATTTCAAACTGTGCAAATACATTATGGAAATTAGCAGCTAAGAACTAAATTGGCATCTCATTGTGTTTTTCTAGAACATGTATAAACACAGAACAATTCTTTTTGCTCTACACCTACTGTAGACTTTAATACTGCCCTTCCTTTATATCACCTCCATTATATCAAGGGGGTTCAAACAACATCTGTTTTTATCAAGTTCTAAGCAAGAATTTGGAAAAGCAGGAATTGTACTTCTAGAAGAAAGCACAGAAAAGGTCCTCCAGCCTGTGTCAGAACTACAGCAACCCCACGGCAAAGCAGAT
Source organism: Ibycter americanus (assembly GCA_035590275.1). Taxonomy (NCBI): domain Eukaryota; kingdom Metazoa; phylum Chordata; class Aves; order Falconiformes; family Falconidae; genus Ibycter; species Ibycter americanus. The sequence continues at coordinate 4,864,050 of JAVJGI010000003.1, read as the reverse complement.
CAGAGAAACAGCCTGGGTTCCTCTGAAATAGGTCTCACATTGTTTCTACATGGAATAGGAGGCAACAGCACCAAGACTTTGTTTTGAGCTTCAGAGGAAGCATTTGTTTTACTAAAGGGTACACAGCTGTTTGAAGAGGCTTCTAATATCCCAATAGAAAGAATAAAGAAATCAAAAGCAAGTCAAGACTTTGCTGGTATGCTCCAGCTAGCATACATAATCTTATCGTCCGATCAGGTACCTGCAACAGGAGTAAGGCAACTGATGCTTGTATATGCAACAGGGGTATCCTAAATATTTTTACTTATTTCCAGATACATGTGTGTGTGTATATATATATTTTTTTTTTCTAGGACCAGAAATAGTTAAAGCCAACATTAAAAAAGAATTATGGTTGAACCTGTGTGAGTAATGCAGATCTAAATACTAGAGGGATATAATTTTCCTCCAGCCATGAACACCGTGCCTAGAAAATTCACATGTAAGGATACACTTAAAATAAACCTAAACACGTTAAGGTAGGAGACACACAGCTCAGACAGGGACAACTGCATCTCTTCCCAAGATTGATGCCATGCAACACCAGCATTATGACAACTAAAGCACTTTAGGATTTGTGGTTCTATTACAGAGGCTTTTAAGAACACTTTATTTTCATATTTTTCCCAGCTTAACGTCAACCACAGTTCCTAATTAAGATTGTGCTAGTGAAATTTGCATACTTAAGGAATTGTTGTATTGAAAGTCGGAGACCTTCCACAAGAGCAAGAAAGAAGCCAATTCGGAGGAGAAGACAAAGTTCACTTCGGCAAGGACAGTTTTGCAAGGCCCTGAGACTTTGCCTGCTAATTATTAAGACCTTCTGAAAAGTTGCTCCAGAAGCAGATTAAAAATCCATCTGCAGTCCCTGGGACATTCCACCACAGAGGGTGGCAACTTCTGGCAGCCAGGCAGGGCAGGCGGCTGGGAGTGGTGAGGCTCTTCTGCCACAGCCAGCTCCAGCACAGCTCCACAGTTGGGGCCCTGAACCAACCTGGCAGACAGGACCTGTCCAGCAACACATTCAACCCAAAGTTCAGCCTTCTCAGACCTGTCCAGCTGTATGCCATCCTCCAGAACATCACCCACAAAGCCATCACCTGTCCCTCTCCAACTGGCAGCCCTGGCATCCTGCTCTGTTCCTGGATCTTCTTCAGATCCCACGGCCAGCTTCGGTTTTCTCACCTCCCTGTTCGTCAGCTCCTCCCATCACGATTCTCTCACTAGCTGCGCTATGCCAAAAATCACTAGCCTACTCCCTGTCCCAGGGGCAAGAAGCTCTACTCTCATTTGCCCAGAGATGACTGCAACCTGTCCTTGGCACCCTGCCAAGAGGCTGGTTCCCAGAGCAAGCATATCTGAGTGTGCCAAATGCAAATCTACTCATCCAGCTACTCTCCTCACTACACTTCTTTATCCACCTTTCCTTCAGTCAGGTATCTGCTCCTGCTCCTCCTCCTCCCTTTGCATCTTTCAAAGCCCCTTCCTTCTCCCTACCTTACCCCTTCTATGCTGCTCCATTTTACCTGGCTACTCTTGCAAATATTTGTCACCTTCCAAGAGCCCCTCTACCTACTGCACGGTTGGGGATTTCTTTTATTCCTACTGCTGGGTCATGGATTGCTCCCCTTGCCATGCTGTGCTGCAACCTGTATCACCCAAACTGCCAAACAATCTTTCTGGAAACTGCAAAACAGATGCACAGCCAGGAGGACATCTCAGCATGGGTAACTGCTGGGAAGATGCATGGGCAAATACTTCAGCAAGCAACAGGAACCAAAGCACATGGCTGGGACCCTGGAGGGCTCGTGCTCTAGCTGCTACCACGCACCAAAGCCTGAATCCTCACACCTTACTTATGGCTCAGCTAGCGGGTCGGAACCGCTCCACGTATGACGATCACATGTTCATTTGGCGATTCAGAGGCATGACTAGCTCCCTTCCTCTGACCCCTCAGCTCCCAGTTTGCGGGCAGCACGCACACCCACAGCGTTTCTAATTCCACCCGGGAGATCCCTTCGCTTCAGACAGCTCCTACCTGACTGCTCGGCCGCTTTGTAACGCTTGTTGGGATGCGCGATAGCGATCTCCTCGTAGTCGGGGTCCTTCTCTGCGATCACTCTCTTGATCCCAGACATGTTCTCCCCACTGCTCCACCGAGGAGAAAAACAAAAACCATTAACGTCACCCACAGCGACCCCCTGGGCAGGCTCCCACCCCCCGGCCCGGGCAGGCCTGCGGCCAGGGCGCCGGGACGCCCCCGGCCCCAGTCACCACACGTTAACCTGCAAAGCCGGGGCTGGCCCCGCTCCGCACGGCCCAGGGGCTTC
>JAVJGI010000003.1:4836798-4853920 GCA_035590275.1 Ibycter americanus | reverse complement strand
CAGTTTTTATGAACTTGTGCCTCAACTATGCAACTGTGTACTGGAAATAAAAGAGCTCTAGTACAGAAATCTAGGAAGGACTTAAAAAAAAACACCTTTACTTAAAAAAAGGAAAAAAAAAAAGATGGGGGGACAGGACAATAAAATACAGGCCCTTTCTAGGCTTCAAAATTATCCAAAACATGTTATGTGGGAGTTACCTCATATGGCTGCATGGAGAGGTCCACAGGTTTTTTTCTGGTGACAGGAAGAACCTTTCCAGAACTTCTTTATCTGTGGCCAAGCAGCTTATACAGTAGTTTAACTGTGCTAAAGTGAGTGATTGTCTGAAGAAAAGCCAAGAAATACTTAGCAGGTACTCTGCCATCTCTGCAGACGAGATATCTGAAAGACCAATTTAGAAGCTGTAGGGTGCAACCCAAGTCCCCACCTCTATCATCAGGTAATTTATCATGTGATTCAGAAAAGCAGAAGAATCCAGAGTTCACCATCCTTTATTTCTTGAACAGTTTAGAGAGACTTTGCAGTGAGCAAAGAGCAAACCCAGTAGTTTTCAGACTTCAGCCATACTATTCAAAAAGTTAAAAAATGGGATTCGAAATTTGCTTCATGCCCTGATGGGTCTATGCAGCGTGATATAAATTAAATTAATGCTAAGCTTTGCAGTCCGCTCAATTGCATTACTCTGCTTTCTTCCCATGCGGTCTGTAGGGCAGCTGAGATCCAACTTTAAAGAAGTGAGATAGTATGAGTGTGTACACATGGCACTTGGGGACAGGTTTAGTGGTGGACTTGGCAGTGTGAGGTTTACCGTTGCACTCTATGATCTTAAAGGTCTTTTCCAACCTAAATGATTCTGTGATTCTACGCCTACAGCCCAGTGGTCACTAGTTTTCCATGTCACGTAGCCTTGTACTTCTGATGAACGTTTAGCAACACTATGAATAAGGTCCATAGTGTTAAGGCACACAATCGTTACTGCAGTGTGTTGCAGTGGCTCACTGAACAACCAGTTTCTCCTTCAGAAAAAAAGCATTCCTCAAAGATTCTAGTATTTGTCCTATGCAGCTTGTTTTGTTTGGTTGGGTTTTGTTTGGGTTGTTTCGTTTTTGTTGGTTTTTTAAAATTCCAAACCGTGCATGATCCAACATAAAATCTACTTGGTTAAGCCAAGTAATCTGCTTGTAAGAATGCCATGCATATGAATTATATAAGCTTGCTTTAATTATAGGTAGTTATCCTAGATGATTCTCTGGAATTTACTTGCCTATGTATTTTTCCAATTAGCAGAACCTGAAACACCTTGCAGATACCGCTTCTTAGGACACAGGCACAAATGCCTGTGAAGGCACTTTCCCCAAAAAGCTTCCAAGATTTTAATTACTAGTCACATATAGGACAAACTTGCTGAACACAAGTACAATGTACTATTACTGCTCTTGTATCAGAGCCCACAGCAGATACAACTGAACTCTGGTTACTGGATAGATTTGTAGACTTGTTTTGTAAGTTAAATTAACCCTTTTTCTAAAGGCACAGGATATAATTTTCGTATGACACTTAGGCAGGGAACGGGCATTTTCCCATTTCAGGAATCTTTAAAAAGCCTGTCTTGCAGCAGACCACTGGATTCATTCATGCCATCATCTTCTTTTTTCAAGTAAATTACAGTTTAAAGCCTTTTTCATTAAATCTATGAATCGTCACACAGCCATGATATGATACTGGCCTGGGCATGGCTGCTACTCCGGTGATAATGCCCGTTGCAGGGTCATAACAAAGAATAGTGTCTGTGGCTTCACCATTTTCTCGTCTTCCACCAAGGATATAGATTTTTCCATTACACACAGACATGCCACAATTCTCCTGTTTCAAAATACACAAAGGAATACATGATTAATTAAAAAACAAGACCTCAATTCCTGCCTGTCTACCCCACTGCAGGACGACAGCATTGTGACTACCATTTGTTAACAGACTGGCCAATACTCTCCTGAAAGGACCAATGCAGAAAGCACAATAGTTGGGGAAAGCAGCAGCACAATCCTACAGAAAAAGACTATTTCAGGTCTAAGCCTTCACTACACATAGCTCAGACAAGGGATACAACAGAATACAGCCGAACACTGTACTTACCATTTAAACATCTGAGATAAGGAAAGGAGGAGAGAACAAAGGTTTTCAGAAGAGGGACCACAGTAGGTACTATTAGTGCAAAAAAATGTGAACAAGGAGAAGCACCTTAGAGGAGTAATAGTTAAGGAAGAGGGATTTAAACAGGGGAGAGGAAAAAAGCCATGACTAAGAAAAGAATGCATCAGAAAAAGACAGTGCTATGTCTTACTTGAAACAAAGAGAGATAGGGTTTTATTTCTTCCTTAAAAGCAGGCATGAAAAAAAATTCAGTTAAATAGAGAACACAGATCAAAACAAAGGAATAGAGGGAAGGCCAGGAAAAAGAAGAACAAATTTCTGTTGAGGTAGATAAGGTAGAGTATGTGATTGGTGTTTTAAAAACATAGGGAAAAATTAACTCATATACATGCACTTTACTACTGAGGGGACATATTTTTAAATTCGGCTCAGTGTTCCATACACAGAAGTGACACAGCTCTCGCTGCTGAAGTCAGACGCTTTCTGTGACAAATGAGGGTTTTTTTCACACTGTAAAAAACTCCTTCAATATTTTTTGTTACACTGAATCAATTTGATCAATTATAAAGGAAGTTACTATCTTCAGTCTAAATTAAAACATGTAGCGGAACTTGACAGAGATCAATTCCTACACAATTAAAACATCATCCATTATACTGTTACATTGTTCTCCAACAGTAACTGCTCTCAAACAAAAAGTCTGGACTGGCTAACTGACACCCAACTGAAAAGCCACTGGGTTAGAAACTTCCTCTTCTGTGAGGTTTTGAGTTATATACGTGAAGTAGTAAAGCAAAAATGGAGTCGGGTGCAGTTTTAACAGGATACTTATTTCATGCCAAGATTTTAATGAAAAAAAACCCCAAACCTTTCAGATGTCTAGAGGCTTTTTAGTTTTAATTACCTGTCTGCTGAATGTATTCTGTACATGCATCCAGTAGTCCTCAACTGGATCATAGCAGTATATTGCTTTGGTAAGCCCACCAGCAACATAGATCAGATTGTTTAAAGACACTGCCGTAATACATCTTTTTGCGATAGGGATAGTTGCACGGAGCAACCAAGAATTAGTATCAGGATCGTAAGACTGAACCTGGAAACAAATACATGCATTTCAGATTAAAAGCTTAACTGAAATAATAACCTGGCATACCCACTCAGGTTATACAAGAAAAGCCAAAGCAGCAATACCTGGTGGGCAATGCCTCACCAAGAAAATGAAGTCAATATAAACATAGGTCCATGTATCAAGAACATCCACATATGCACTATACTCAACATGATTTTCCTAACACTCAGGTTTAAGAATTCACAGAACTTATGAAGCCAATGACAGTATTCACAAGAAAGACCACAGAAGCAGCGCATTACTGAGTTAACGTTTTCTACTCTGTACTTTTTGTATTATAATAATTCCATATTCCATTCCACAAAACAGTTAAGACAGATCTCTGTACGATCCGTTTTTAAACCAGCAGTACTGTTTACCATGGATAGAAGATGCAATCAAATACAATTAACTGACCTTGTCAGAACACGTGTTGTCATCAGGACCGCCCCCAATCACAAACAGTTTTCCAGCACAGCTGGTGACTGCTGGAGAGCTCACAGCTTCTTTAAGGGGAGCCACCTCCGTCCATCGATTAGAAAACGAATCATAACACTCTACACTGCTGAGGCGGTTTTGTCCATCATATCCTCCAACAACATATACCTATGCAAAGTGGTGAAAACTATCATCATTTCATTTTTAGAGTAGTTATTACATTTAAATATGAAATTAAATTAAAGCTGCAATAATTCTAATTGGCTAGGTTTGTGAAGGGATACTTTCCTCAAACATGTAATTTATACACAGGAGGAGAAGCATATGGTCTACAAATAAAAGGTAGAGGCTCCCTGGAGAGTTCCATTCAGTCACATGTGGAATGACACTGCAAACACACATTCAAAGCATAGTATTATTAATAGTGAGCTAGAAACTTCCTATTTGAATGGCATTTGTTAAAAAAGGCACTTCTCTGCATTTCTCTTTCTTACAGATTACATTCAGCAACAGCAGCAGCAGCAGCAGTCCATCTGAATTTACCTTTGCTTTTCAGTGTTTTGCTTTTTTCCTACTTGCTTACAGAAATTTTTCTTCCTCACAGTTTGTAAGCTTTGCTTTACTTTCCTGTTGCTTCTCTTGTATTTAAGCAGCAAAGCTCATTATTGTTTGCATCTACCTTCTTCCCTCTGTTTGCTCCAGCTGCAAGTCTCATCTCTTAAGTCCAAGGGACACCACACGCACATCTTCCCTAACTTTCATTAATGGAATCTCCACAAGCAGTTGATCCCAACTACTGGTTTTATGTTAAGGCCTATAAACAAAACTTCCCATTTCGCCACAGCATACATCTGGTTAGTTTTAATATAAAATATAAGTATAAAAATAAAATATTAAACAAAACAGCACAGAGCTGTCACTCAGAGCAGTACCAGTTTCTGTTAATAACTGCATAAACTTATTTTGATGGCACCTTTGAAGTACAGGCAAATTCAGATGCTTCTTTGCTTCCCAAAAACCTGCTTTTTGGAGATGATAAAGAAACACACAAAAAAACCCCCAAACCTGAGGGGTAACATGATTTTCATGTCCACAGGTAGTAGCTGACTGATAACAGCCTAATTGTTTAAAATATTCTTTTATTTAAAAATACGCATTTTTAAAATTATTTGATAGGAAATACATGCATGTATGTCTTCTCCACTGTTTTCTTACATACAGCAAACATCTCCACTATAAAAAGATTACAAATATACTTCTCTTACTTTACCAAGAAGAACAGCCATTTTATGACGCCATCTGCCTTTATTTAAGGAGGCAACTCTGATCCAAATATTAAGTTGCGAGTTATAAATCCAAACATCCCGGCTATTGATTCTTCCACCTTTAAAAACAAAAATATGCCAATTTGAATAAATTCATTACTGAATGAGAAACGTTAACTATTAACAGGCCCCTCTACAGTGGGCAATGAAAACTGTATCTTCTTTAGGTGAAATACAGATCTAGCTATATTTATACATTAGACTGAGAAAATCAGTTCCAATGGATTTCAAACATGAAATCATATAGTAAGTTATTTTACTTATGTGTGACTTTCCCAGTAACGATGCTGAGATAGCACTAAATTATTTCTTGAGATTGGAATGCATTTTAATGGCTTTTGGTCATGCTCTTCAGATTTCCTTTAGTGTCCCTACCTGGATGAGACACTCAAAATCTTAATGATTTATGTGTCTCATGGCACATCCCTAACCCTAGCTGTCCCTCTGTTTGGTTCGTGCATACATCTCCTTCATTTTACATTTTGTTCAAATGACCCAGGTACTACACACCTGAAGAGATAACTTCTTTGGTTAAGCCAACACAGGGGGCCTGGTGTCTAAACCATCAACTGTACTCTATAATTTACCCTTGCTAAAAGACTGAATGAAAGGTGTTTAAAAACATATAGCTATTGCTTATTTCACTGTAAATGGCATAAATGAATCCCCAACTTGGGTGCTAAAAGGAATTTGTTTTCATTTTACATTCTCACGATGAGAAGCAGCTTTAACTGTTTTTCTTTTAGAGTCTAGGCAGATAGAATGATACGATAGAAGCGAGTCACCAGCAATGTGCCAGCACTGCAGTGCTCCTAGGCAACTGGTGTTTTTAAACAGCACACAGCACGCTTTGGAGCGGAGAAAGTGCTGCTGGGAAAAGACTGCTTGGGATTTTTTGCTTGTAATTTTTCCAACTGTTGCTGCAAACAGGCCACAACTATACTTTAAAGCGGTGTACTTAACGAGCTTGAGCTAGTCTCTTTAAATATAATCAATATTTGTTGCACATTGATACCAAAAAACCTGCCAATTAATACCAAACAAAAATCCCAGAAAATATTTTTGTCTAAGATTAGTTTGGGGCTGGTGTTCACCATTTACATCAGAAAGTGAAAATGACTTTCAGTTGAGCTTCTGGAAGTTCACAGTATAAAGATCTACCACACTATGTTAAAAAAAAAAAAAAAAGGCAGGCAACAAACAAAAAACAGAAACACCCCACCACAAAAACCCACAAAAACAAAAAAAAAGGAAGAAGTGTTAACTTTTTTTAGGATTATTCACCTGAAACAAGAATATCATTCCGTAGGGCACACACTGCATACTCAGACTTGGTAAACTCTGGAAGTTTAGCCAGTGACTTCCACTCTCCTGTTACAGGATCATAGCACTCAGTATATGGCAAATTAAACCCTCCAACTCGTTCACAGCCTCCAACAACAACTATCACCTCAGAATAACCAGTTGATCTAAAAAAGTGAACACAGAAAACTAAGATGTAGAAGACATTTATTAGTACATGGAGGCCAAACAACATTGTTTTCAAAACTGTGTAAAAATCAGGAAATTTAGTACATAGCATTAACGTATAGAGCAAAGAAAAACAACAACAAAAAAAAAAGTAAGTCATTTAGCAAACAGAGGTTTTCACTGTTTCCAGCTGCCTCATTATGCTGCAGGTTATCACACCAACAGGCATCCAGTGTAAATGGAGTTGCACTGCACAACGTTCTATGTAAAAATCAAGTAATTTAAAAAAATACAGAAAGCTTTTACTCTGTAATATTTTCCTTTGACTGTGTATGTAGAGATATCAGAAATACAGTTCAAGCAAGGCCTGAGACAATGAGATGAGCAGTTTGCTTCACAGTGAAACCAGTCCCTGTGTCCCCCACCAAATTTCACAAAATTCATAGTACTTTATATTGCTTAAATATTAAAAAAGTTTGAAATGTTTTAGGTTATTTCCTGCAAAAAAAAGCTGAAGGCATATAGTCGCTGAAAGAGGGGAAAAGAAAGAGACCCTAGAGCCAATGCACCGTTAAAAAAAGTGGAAGTGTTGCAATAGAAAGAATGATGAAATAAAAAATCAGGCCTAAACCAAAAACTAAAACTCAGTGTGACAAAAAATGAAGCATTAGACAGTCTGCAATGTTCACAAATAAGGCTCTGAATTCTATTCCACACACACATTCTCCTACTAACCTGATGCTTCTGCATTACACATATCCTACATTCACAGCAGTAACACAACTTGTTATATGTTAATCCACATCTGAATTTAGAGAACCAAGCAACCATCTTTGATGTGCAAATCAAACCATGACCAACTTCTATTCCTCCTCTCAAATTTATAATTTGTTGTAATCATTGTCAAAATCCTTTCTTTTCAGGGCATTTTTAAGGTAAAGGGTTTTGCACTGATACAGTTATTTCAAGGACCACTGTCTATTAATTAAATTAAATTGAATGCAAGATTGATTTTATTTTTGGTAAGCCTTTTTGTTGTGTTGTGCTTTAACTTTGATCCCAACATGAATAGACATCTCACTCATGCCATTGCTAAGTACTGCAGTCCTCTCTAAAAATTATGACTTACGACTGCATTTGACATAAGTTGCATGATCTGTTCCCAGATTTCCTAATGTGAATTAATGCACACATTAACTTATAAATCCTGACAACATCTTCCCTGTTTTGAAACATCAGGAATAAAACTAATTAGCCCCTCTATCTCCTTGTCACCACACACCATAATTTAAATATACCATATACATTTCTATTCAGCATATTTTAAATAGGCAAATAGGCAATACTAAATGATAATGTACTACAAAAATATGTAAATGAAGAGATGTATCTGAGGGAAAAATACTTACACACCTGAACTAGCCAGAAGAAACACTCACTTCAGCTGCTCAGCTTTGAGGTCACGCTCGTTCCTGGTTTCTATGTATTTACTGTTACTGTTTTTTGCTTTTTGAGGGACAACTCTGAAAAGAATCTCTCAAAGGATAAGAGAGGGGAAGTTCCTGTGCCAGCAAAGCATTACTGAGGCAGAGGATTTCCTTAAAAGCAAGACACTCATCTCAATTTGCCTTAGAAGCAAGCCCAAACACATCAGCTTAACTGTATGTATGAAAGAGGTTGGTCTGTTGATTACTTTCTAGATTAGAATCAAGGCATCCACGTACTGAAAAGCTCACTGAACCAGATTATCAATTTTTATTTTAAAACTAAATGAACCAAAAAGCTCTGATTGGAGAGAGCTCTTTATGAATTCCTATGATGGAGTTCTTCTCTTTAAAGAAAATATTTAATACAGTATTTCAAATCCACAGACTACAAAAAAATTTCCCAACATTTTAGTACCTAGATAACCATATCCCTTCTTCAGTTAAGAAACATTTTCTCTGGTACATTTTCTTGAACGAATCTTGCACTGTATAGCTTTTAGTGTTAGTTCCAGAAGATTTTTTGCAAATTACAGAGGCCACCTCAGTTTAAAAACCCAAAAACTAAAAATGTAGGAGTGCACAAAAAGAGCATACAGGCAAAGGCTAATTACAGAAAAGAACTAAGGATTCTCCACGGAGATTAGAAAAAGCTGTGACCTCAATTAGTAGTACAGAAAGTCCTCCTTGTAACCCTTAGAAGAAACGGTGTGAGCAAAGTAACAGAGGTGTGCTAGAACAGGCACTAGAGATGTTCCAGGAGACACCCTGCCATCAGGAAGAGATGTACTAAAATGAAAAGGGGAATGGAAGATGACCGACAGTGTCCTATAATCCCGGGCATTCCCAAGAACAGGTTTCCAAGGGGTCCTGAGTTACATGCAGATTTCCAGACGAGGTAAGAACGCCAACCAGCATAGCATCAGCTGGACAGAAGAACTTGCAGTAGTTCAAACAGATTACATTCAAGAACATTTTAAGTTTGTGAGACAAATTACAGGAATTCTGGTAAATTGCTACTTTTTTTGGCCCCCTGTTAATTCACTTGTGGGTAGTAAATGTGACAACAGAAACGTGAAATGAAATAAAAACTCATGTCCTTGGGGGAAAAATCAGGGACTACATCAAAGCTTTCCGAAGGCAACCAAAAAGGAGGTGTTTAAAATGTATAAAAATAGTAACTTTTTAACTAATTGAAGAGAGCGCTCATGTGTCATTATCAGACAGTTTAACAGAAGCTCTGTGATTGAATTCACAGGTACATGGAAATCTGAAGATAATTCAAAGCATACATTAGAAAGAGCCTGTTTTGGTTTGTATACAGAAATGTATTATTGCTCACTGCTTGATCACTGCTTAAGAGATCTGCTGTGCAACACAACAGCAGGGGACAAGAGAGAATTGAAAGGAGCATGTGAGACAGCCTCAAGATGTCACTATGTTGTTGCAAGTACATAACTGAGAAGCTCTTTCAAAAAGACCTTCTGCATTTGTCAACCATGCCTAGTGGCAAAACAGCAAGCAGGCAACCCTTACACAACATTTTAAACTTTTATTTACTTCAGGGAACTTTTCATTGGCTTCAAAAAGAAAAAAAAAATATTATCAACTGTGAATTGCAATCTACACTGTTTTTTTAAAAAAAGAACACTTCAACTGTAGGTGTACACATATCCATACAAGCAACGACAAATAATCTCCAGAAGTTTCAGTAAAAACAATGGCATAGGAATTTCTGATCCTGCAGCCTGTCTCCTTTTAGAAACAGTTTATATAAAGAAAGAAACTGGAGGAAGGCAAGAAAGAAGGAAGACAGCTTCTTCAGCACCCTCTCCTCCCCAAACCCCGCAGAAATGCCTGGAAAATGTGTGATGAAAACATGGGGGAAAGGGTGCCTGGTAACTGTTGTAAAACATGATCTCTTTTTGCTATAGGCAACAGAAACAAATGACAAAGAACTATTCCATGAATGTAATGTAGAAAAGGGGGAAAAAAATTCCTGCTGGGAGGCCAGCCAGTTTTTCTCTTTGTAAATTACTTCTCTTGCTCCCGCCTACTTGAATTCATAGTGCAGTTTAATAAGCTCAGCAGTAAAACCAACAAAACACCAACACTCCCCTTGCCCCCCAGCTTCAGAAATCACCTGTATTAAGCAAGGTACTTCGTTTACAAACTGGAATGCTACACTGAGGCTATTCAGATTCTCAAGTATGTACACACCATGCACCCGGACAAAACTGTTAAGTCTGAGTGTATTTGCTTGCTTTATCAAACTGAGTAATAAGCGTAGAACAAACATCACAGCAAATACCACAAGATTCAGCCCCTCTCCAATGGCTCGTGAAACAAACTGGCAGCCGGGCTGCAAAGAGTTTAAGAAGAATTTCTTCTCTCATGGCACGACTGAAGACTGGAAAGCCACTAATGGGACAAACACTTGCCAAATGTTTATTTCCCCCACTATAAGCAAGCCTTTAATACATGCCAAAAAAAAAAAAAAAAAAAGGTTCCCTGCACAGTCACTGTACAGCAACCACATACAACTAAAAGTAAACAGAGGAATAACTCCCAACACAATCTGTTGTCCAGACCAGATCATTGCATCACCTTAATCTAACACATGGTTTTATAAGTACAGCTTAAATCAGCTGGAGTTCACAATAAACTATCATGTCAACTATCACATGGAGGTAAGGCTGGGAAAATGTATTTCAGGAAACAAAAAATAATCATAACCACCATTGCTCATAAATGCCACTAATGGACTCTTCCTCATTTCTTCTTGCAGCTTCAGCCACCTATTTGTGTAACACATTATTAAGCAGCAGCAATTCTGAATTATTAAAATGTCATGGAATAAGCATGAAATACTTGAGGAACTGTTTCATAATTCTTTAAAAATGCAACATTTAGTTTCTTTATAGTTAAGAACCTGTTGTTCTGCTATTACAAATGTGTGTACTACTCCATCCGTGAAGTATTTGTGATGTAGCAAGTGAATGCTCTGAATCCCCATCCTTTATAGTATGCTGTACACTTACATGACTGTTATAAAAAGAGAGAAGGTTGGGAAATGGAATCGTCTACCTGCTATAGCACCATAAATTCTTTCCAAGACACTGCAATTGTATAAAATAACTTAAGATCTCGTCTAGCAAACATTAACCTTTAGAAAATATTTTACTTGCAAGGTAATGCAGCTTCACTTACCTGAACAGTCATTTATTTCATAAAGTGATCTGTGCAGAAAGGCTGACATGTACATTTTCAAGACACGTGTGACCTTCGCATGTTATGGGGAAGTACAGAAGTGTAACTGTAGTGGCTCCAGAAAGCAAAATAAAATAATCTGCAAGAGATATTTTTCTGGGCATGTGTATATCAAACTATGTCCTTCTCCTACAGAAATTAGGAGGGGAAAAGAAAAAGTTCCCTCACCTGCGTGGCCTAGTTCTGGGAGACATCATCTCATTTCCAAGGATATGGTATCGCCTGGCTTCATGCAGCAGCTGATAGCACTCTGGGGAATTCTGGATCAGCTGGTCCACTTCCACAGTCTGAACAAAGTAGTTTGGGTGTAACAACGGGAGCCTGACGTGCGTCAGCAGTTCATGTAACACTGGTCTTCGCAACTCAACTGCTCGGTACACCCAGCGCATGACAGCTTCAAACACCATCTCTTCCTTACTGATCACCAGTTCATCACTGCAAATGTAATCAATAAGCTCATCCTTCCCCAGTTCGAGGAATTCTTCATGCTGGGACACATCCTCAAATGTCTGCAGCGCAAAATTCCTGCACTTGGTGAACAGTGTCTTGAGCGAGTGCGTATCTGCAAAGCGCTGGATTCCCAGGCAATTGCAAGGATCCAGCTGTTCTTCCAGGAACTTGGCGCAGGCGTCACGTAAAACACTAATCTGAAAGAGACTTGACGTTTCAAAGAGATACTGCACATTCTCTGTTGTGATTTTCACCTTGCCCGTGTATACATACTGTAAAAAGCAATCCATAGCTTCAGCAAGAATGCCATTGATCTCCACTAACATCTCTCTGCTTTCTCTATGATCGTTGCAAAACATAGCTCTGAAGTAGCTGCTGCAGGCCGAGAGGACCGCCCGATGGCAGGGAAACTCCCTTCCTTCCACACAGATAATAACATCTGTGAACAACCGGCTGTCTCGAAATTCATTGAAGATCTGGAGAATGCTTTCAGCATGGGATGATCCCGAGGAGAAGTCGAAAAACTCAGGGCCTGACAACGATTTTGGGTCCATTTCAAAAACTTTCCGCTTGGTTGCAGGGGAATCTCGTATCCCACTATCCTCTCTATTCAGTCTGCGTCCCAATATTAGTACCATTGTTACATCAGTTGGCTATAGAGTCATTGAGAAGAATTCGCAGAGTTTCTCCTTCGCAGTGCTGGAGTCTGGAAAATAAAACACTTTGGTATTCAGTCTGATACGTTCTTAATTTCATTACAAGAATCAGACAAGATACTTGTTTGGTCACTCTAAGAATTGGTACCATTTTTGACCTTTACTAGAGGTGACGCAGTATTACAAGGCAAGTTACCGTGCACCTTGTGCAGGGCAACACAGCATTATCTGCTACACGTTAAACACAAAACACATCCACAGAACAAGTGTCATGGATGGCAAGTTCTGAATGTCCCAGCACCACTGGAATTGCATTAGTGTTCAAGATCAAAAAAAATCTGAAATCTCAGCTCTAGCAAATCACCCGGCTGACAGAAGCCAAAAATTTCCTGGATAAAGATTCAGAGCTTGGGCTGTTCTAATTTTTCAGGGCAATCCTCATTTCAGCTAGAGCACCCAAGTACTACTACAACAGTGGTAGTCAAAAGGGGAAAAAAAACCCAAACAAACTGAAATTTTCAAAGTAAAATTTCAGTTGAGAAATCACTCCTTTTTCATTATAAAGTCTAATAATGAAGTCTTATAATATTAGTGTTTAATAATACTCAGTTATCTCGGTGGATAACCTTGACCATAAGTTTTTACCTGTTTGTTCCTAGCATCTAAAAATTAGTTCACTGATAATCTAAGACTCAATTAAAAGTGACTGTAAACCGCTAGCACACAAAACAGAATGAAGAAAATTATATTTCTTTGTGTAAAACTGCTGAAGGTAAGAACTAAGGGCAACTTGCTGAGGACAGGGAGATTTTCTGTTTTCCAAATTACTACTAGCAAATAGTTATTGGCAAAACTTTTTGCTCAAATGCTTTCCAGTTTCAGATACAAGTGTAAGACATTTCTCCTAATATTAAAACACACTGTCGTTACCAGACCACTGAAGTTGCAAAAATCAGGTCCTCAAATATTAGCATATGCAGATATTGAAGTCTGTAGGTAAAGAAAAGGGACCCAGTTTTGCAGATAGTGTGTATTGGAGGTAATGTCATCGACCGATCCAACAGCAACAGGGCCTGTTGCCACTCCTGGGCTTTAAAATGAAGTGGATGAAAATATACTGAGGCGGCAAGAGGCTGGGCAAAACACTCTCTTGAGTCTGACAAAGGCACCATTCCAAACGCATGTAATATTTACTTGTACATTTAGAGAAGGGCATGCACTGTATTATTTTAAAGTTTATGGAAATTTTTTTCATGCTTCCAAGAGGTTACATTCAGTGTCCCTCATTCCCCACTTACACAGTCAGCAAACGTCAGCTCCCGACAGCAATTTCATTTCCTGACGTGCTAGCATCTTTAGAGCTACAATTACCCAATCCAAGCCTGGCTACATCATCGCTTAATATAGAACACAATGAACACGCTTTTTTACGCAGCACCTTTAAAAGGTACCATCTTAACAAAGAGTAAGAAAAGAACGTGCGCTGTACATTTACTCACTGAGAAAAGAGGTTTTAAAACTATCGTTTGCCATATACAATTTTTTACGTGTATTTACAAGGTAGATTCTTGGTATGGCTCATTTACCCTACAAAATATTTAATTTTAATTGAATTAGAATAGGATCAGTTGTCACTTTGATGCCTGAAAAACACTGTCGCAATGGGCCTATCTAGTAACAGATCGCTTCAGAGAGATTTTAACAGGACATAAATGGACAGTCTAATCTGTAGCTGATATTCTATCCAGTGTATTTCACAACCATTTTACCCTGTCATGACGCAGGCTGGACAAAAAACAAAACCACAAACAACCACCACCACCTTCTTACCAGCTCTGTTGCTACTACACTAACCCTTACACTGACTTTACCTGCAATCAATCCCATGCTATTCCGCATGAGAATGTGGGCAGAAATGAAGCATCAGCAGTAGAAAAGGGAAATGTAGCCATGAAAATAAGAATATAAACCCTAAAGGCTTGACTCCAGTGTCAGAGATTTAAATCAGAAGAACTTCACTAAAGCTAATGGAGCTTTTCCTAAACGAAGTTAGCGCGAAATCAGAAACAAGACACGGGCATGTTGCACGAAAGGGCAAAACACAGCAACTAAGCAAAAAAAGCTTCAAGATTAAATCTTTCTCATTATGTTAGGAGACTTAAGACGACACTGTATTACGCAAATCACCAATAAATGGAAATAAGGGCTCTGAGTTCAGACTGCTCACTGAAGGAAGCAACGTCTTCGTTATGCTTGGAACAACACAAAACCAGTCATCAGCAAATGACTTTTTTTTTTTTTTTAATGTCCCAATGGCTTAAAGAAATGGGAGATTAAAAAAAAAAATAATCCATGGAGCAAAAACTAATCAAGGGGATAAATATTACAAATTCACAAATAAAAGAATAGAAAGGAAAAAGAGTTACACTCCATGGCAGAAATCACTGCTTTTTAATACACCGTGCTTTGATTTCTATCCAGTTAATTACTTCTGTAGGTTTGCTCAAGTCATTTTATAAGACTATCAGTAACACTATCACATGTTCAGCTCTCACACATACATATGGCCTTCTTGCAAATCTTGCTCTGGCAGTTTTAAAATGTCACCACTTCCAGCTGCCAGCCCCACGTTTCAGCCCCAAAGCTGGAAAGGCAAGGGGGCCTGACACCGCACCATTTAGTGCCCAAAGGAGGGAAACATGTACCAGAGATATATCTGTCTAACCCTTCCGTGGATATAAAGGTACTCAGATGTGCCTACAGACTCCGCATTTTAAAGAACCCATCAATTGGAGAATTTAACATTGAGATCTCTTCAGTAAGTTTAAACGAAGCAAAATTAAAACAGAAGACATTTTCCCCAGACGCAACTATTGGAAACTATTGTATCAAAAAAATACAAAATGCACTGGATTGCTTGTGTGAGCAAGAGTCAACAAGGACAGACCTTAAGCACATCAGAAACTACCTATTCAAAAAAGTCACACTTTCTATCAACAGGTTTTAAAAATGCTTTACAAATACAGGCATGGCTCCAGCATGGATGTTACCTGCGTATCTTGATAAATTAGGCTGGGTTCACCAGAAGATCTGGTTCCTCTATTTCCTTAATCTATACTGCCTGTAGGCTTGTCTACACAAGACGTTCCTCAGAAATAATCTGAGAGCCCAATTCAGAGGCCGGTAAAATGAGGTCTATAAGAAGTTTGCCCCGATAGCTTCTCTCAGTACATGCTCCTATGCAAACTGCTTTTCAAGTTGCACTAAACTCCTCCTTCCTCCACTGCAACATCCTCATGGGTTTCACTCCTCTGCCTTCACCCACAGCTCTGGCAACAGCCAGCAGCCTTTGGGAAGAGCTGTTTTTCTGCCGCTTCTGTGTCACCGAACTCGTTCGGTCCGTTAGCAGAACTGAGA
Organism: Ibycter americanus; assembly: GCA_035590275.1. Classification (NCBI taxonomy): domain Eukaryota; kingdom Metazoa; phylum Chordata; class Aves; order Falconiformes; family Falconidae; genus Ibycter; species Ibycter americanus. The sequence continues at coordinate 4,838,148 of JAVJGI010000003.1, read as the reverse complement.
GGAGCAGAGGAACCACACGGCCAGGGCCGGGGCGAGGCTCCTGGGTAAAACCTAGTCATCAGGTGCGCCCCAGCTCTGCCTCCGAAGCTCGCCCTCAGGGGGCAGTTTCAAGAGTACCTGAAGCTGAGCTGGGCTCCTGCTGCCGCACCCGCGCCCGCTGCCGCGTCGCCTCCGCACCAGCACGCGGTGGCCGGATCGGTGTCCGTCTGCGAAGGGAGAAGAGGAGGCGCTGGGATCGGGCAGCTGCCCGCGGAAGGGCAGGAGCCCCAGCACGCCCAGGGCACGGCTGACCGAGCCTGGCAGCCGCAGCTTGCGGCCCAGTCACGTCTGCTATTACCTGGCACGATATTAGTAACAGCACCCCCGAGGTAACGCGACCAAACTTAGTAAAATAAATGGTATTTTTGTCCTGCAGCGTGGGAACTGTAACTCGGGCTTGGCCCATTCGAGCTGTTTGATTTGCGATTTCAGATAACGCGATCCGCAGATGTGCTGCGTCTCAGATGTCTGGTTACCGCAAGAGTCAGAGGAAAACTCCCAGTTGCCTCCACTGCAACACCCGGGCTGAGCCCCAACAAACACGTGCTCCGCTTGTTTTCTCTGAAGAGGAAGGAGGGGGGGGCACATAACCTTTCCCTCCTCCGAAAAACAAGAGCATTTGTTTTTCCTTCCTCTGTCTTTGTGATGTAAAAAAAAAAAAAAAAAGACCAAGAAGCTGTTGGTTTTAAAGGACTTAAAAAAAATCTGCTTGTTTTACAACGGTAGTTGAGGATTTGAATGCCTTCAGGATGAAGTTTTTAAGGATACTGAGTAACTAGTAAACAAGGGGATTGACAGGAGTCAGTTGCACGGAAGTTTTTTATTCCAACGTCAGACACTGTTTTGATTAAAAAAAAATATACTTCGAATGCCAAAAATCAATAGTAACCAAGCTAACGACACACACAAAAAGCCTTAAGTGTCCTCAGAAATCACTCAGGAAAACCAGGAACTCATTTGGACGTGGGACTCGTGACTATTAAGTAAAACAAACCCGACGGCAGCAGCGGCAAAGGGCTGCGGGGGGGCTGCGGGGGGCTGCACCGAACCCAAAGGGCCCCCGGCGGGCTCACCCCCCCCCCGGGGGGCAGGAAGAAAAGCAGAGGCGCTGGGTGACATCATTACTCCGCGGGGAAAAGGCTGCGGAAGAGCCAGCGCTCTGCCCTCGGTTGTTTCCGTGCACGGTCAGCGTCTGTTCAAGAAACAAACCGCCAACAACAGGCCCGAGCACCGGCCGCGGTGGCTGCGCGCGCCCCGGACCCGCGCCGATCAGGACGGCGCCTGAAACTGGACAGGAACGGCCGCAGGGCG
>JAVJGI010000003.1:4823732-4835499 GCA_035590275.1 Ibycter americanus | reverse complement strand
GCGCCCTTGGCCGGGGGCCCTTGGTGGGGGGCCCTTGGCGGGACCCTTAGTGGCACCCTTGGCGGGGGGACCTTGGTGGCGCCCTTGGTGGCACCCTTGGCGGGGGTCCTTGGCGGCACCCTTGGTGGCACCCTTGGTGGCACCCTTGGTGGGGGGCCATGCTGCCAGCCCCCCGGACCCCCGACACGAGCCACCTCCCAGAGTGACGAACGCCACAAGCCCCAGTGCACCTCTGCAGTCTGCGTGACCAAACAGAAACTGAGACCCCCAACCCAACCCACCAGATGAGGGTCTTTCTCTACCTGAGCCACCGCAGCGCCCCATCACCACCACAGTCCCGACCGGCAGAGCTTCCCACCGGCCCCCAGCAGCCCAAAGGGGAGCCCTGGGGGAAGCCAGGGTGGGCGGCTGGGGGCTGCAGCGGTGGCAGCCGCTCAACTGCAGGTATCAAAGCGGGACCCTGGTGTCATCGCCCTGCAATTTCAAGAGCAGGTCTGAGCCTGTCCTGCAGCCCACGTTCATCTCATATCCAAAGTATTTGGACACCGGCCCGTGCTCCAACACAGGCTGATGGAACATGCCTGGGAGTATGGAAATTTATTTTTGCTCTGCCCTTTAGCATAAGCAAACTTGCAAGTCCCTAATGCAGAGTAGCGAGGCGAGGGCAGGGATGTGCATGCTTAAATTAAGTTCATTACCAGGTACTAAACGAGGCCTTATGCAATGTCGTGGAGCTGATGTTGGCAGGTAACTGGCTGCCGCTCGCCTTCCTAGAAGGATGAGCTCTCCCTCCTGCCCCTGACTGCCCAGGGGAAGGAAGAAACGCAATTCTTCCATTAGCTGCCACCTGCTTTGCTCTCCTATATGTTAGATGTTAATCCCAGGCATAATACGTCTTTACCTTTTAGTGAACCTACACAATCTGCTTGACCTCAGGATACTCCTTCTGCCTCCCCGGGCAGCGAGCGCAGCCCTGTGCGCTTTGCTGTAGCTGACGGTGCTCCGTGACTGAAACTATTCAAAGAGCAGCATGTGCACAGGGCTCCAGGACCGATCCTCTCTGGAGCAAGCCAGTCTCAGATTTTTGTAGGCTAAATGAGCTCTGTTTTTCCCTGGGGTCAGGTAAACTGCAGCTTTGCAAAACAGAATTGCTAATTAAAAGGCTACGTTTCTGAAAATAGACTGAAAATGGCAATTGATTTCGGCATGTAAATTGTTTTCACGAAGATCTTAAACAAATGAAACCTGCAAAAAACCCAAATGAAACCAGTTTCCTGCTGAGCTACAATTCAGAACTGCGTAACAGATTTAATTAGAAGTGAGACCATTCGGTCAATTTTTCATCCTCTGGCTGGGAAAAGCAAGAAGGACCCCAAACTACAGAAAGCTGAGAGAAAATCGGCAGGCAGCTCACCTGGTATAGTACAGTTATGTTGCAATAACTTATTCCACCCACTGAATATAAAGATTAATAACCTGAAGTCTTACTTATTACAAAGACATTAAATCTAGAAAGTATATGACCTAAGGAACATGTTTTGCTTGAAACGGATCTCTTATCTGATATATCCTCTCGTCTGTAACTCCTGGGGTCAATATGACTATGCAGAGTTCACTTCAGAAAACATGAGCGGGATTAAAGGAATGAGTCGTGGGAAGGAAAAAAATTGAAAGAGGGTCAAGGTATCTCTGAACTGGCTTGAAGGAGCTATCTGAGTGGAGTATGTTTACTCCAATAAAACCTGCACGTGGCAAAAATACCTTGTGTGAAGGGGGTAAATGGAGCATTTAAAAGGAAAATACTAATTAAAAACACTCATTGAGCAATCAATTGTTTCATAATGTGCACATGTATGCATGCAGTCACATCCAGGCACTTCCAGTTCTGAAAGCCACCGTCACCAAGGATGTCTGAAATTAAGGATACCTGAATTGCTACTACATCCTATTGGTCTTCATTCCTCTGCTGGCAGGGGGGTTGGCTGTTCCTGCTCAAGCTGCGCCAAGCATTTCTCTCAAAATAAGCAGTTACACGCTGCCTGAGAAGCTGAAGCCAATTATTAAAGATTACTCATTTCTATAAAGCTTTGTTAATACTTTTTTAACAATGTAAAGTACTCGTAAAACATTTAGGCCAATATTTTTTGAAGAGGTCAGTGATTTTGGAGATTTTTCAAGGCATCTTTGGGGCACCGAAAGGTTAAAACCTAAAATTAGAAGCCTGCGTGAAAATTTTGGCATGCATCCACCGACGTTTCATGTGTTTTTCTGGTGGCGTTGAATTTGAATACCACCACCGTCAGGCACTTTTCAGACACATTTCAACGATGCAGTGTGCCACCTAAATGGGTCAGTGCATTCCTCCAAATAAAGGCTGACTATTTTGGAAAGTTGTGCGCTAGTACGCTCCTGAGAATTTTCCTCTGCTGTGGGGAGCGCTGCAACTGCTGCCTGAGCCTTTCTAAAATTAAGCAAAACCCAGATGGTTTTCAAGTAGTTCATACTCGAAGAAAACAACCAAAGAAAGTCCGTGATTTCTTTTAGTAGCTATTTACTGCTGATGGACACCTATCCTACCCAGCCCGGGGAAGGGCCGGGAGCTGAAGGAGGAGATCAGGTGAGCCACGGCACCCGAGAGCAGGAAGCTGAAGGAGAACACGGAGGGAGAGGACAGCCTGTGCGCCACGTCCCTTACCCCGATCGCTGATCAGGGAGAAGACAGCAACATTAACTAGTGAACAACATTAAAAACCCTGAGTGCAACGTGGATTTTATCACTGGCTAAAAGACAGAAGTCAGACATTTAAGACGAAGACGAGTGCAGGCTAATGACTGCCAATTAATACGCAACATAAGGAACGTTATGAAGAGCTGTGCAACGAATGGAGCAGAGATGAAACAAATCCTTTCCAGCACAAGGAGGGAGAACAGGTTCTGACACTGCCAGACAAAGTTGTAGTGTACAGAAAGCTTCACAAAGAAAGGGGTGGTGTTGAGTGACAACATCATTGCAGATCCTGATGCAAGCAGGCACAAAATGTAATGACAGAAGCCACTCAGCAGGATTACAAACAACAGTCAGTACTGAGCAAGAGGAAAGGTGATGTTAAAAATTTGTGAGGAAGAGAAGAGTGAGTTCAGTAACTATTGGGGAATTTGCTTTTTCAGTACACAAGGAAAAAGTGCTAAGGTGCAGTAAGTGAAAAGGAAGAGGTGTATGGAAATAGCATTAAAAAGAAGAGGCTGGATTTAGATGAAGATTAAAGTACAGCAAAGCCTCTTTGCATGGTAAAAGACTTCTGAAAGAACTACAGAGAACACACCAAAATTTGCTAAAATCCTTCCCTTGACTGTGAACAGATTCTCACCATCATCCTCCCGAAAGCCCTGTGGGTCACGCTGACTTGAGCTGGTCTGTGGGACAATCAGCAGGTACAAGCACCTGCGGTGGAAGGCACTGTTCCAGGACCGGCCCCTTTCAGCCTCTCACCTTCCCATCACCTGTTGGAAACGGCAGCTACACCAGGGAATGTCATCTGCAACACAGACTGCTGTGCTGGCGCTTGAGTAACGAAGGGCCCTGGCAAACCAGTACCCCCTCTCCCCAGGCACCTCTTACTCATGTTTTCCATTTTCCCTGCCTCCTGCCTGGCTCTGTAGATCCCCCTTTCCTCTGGCCCCGCGTGCTGTGTGTCATAGCCCTTTGCTCAGGCCGGCAGTGCTTCCCTGGGCGTGCGTCCGCAGTGGCGAGGCAGCGGGATGGGTGCAGGCCCTGCCATGGGGAGTGAAATGGGGCATCCTCTAGAGCCACATGCCGTGCTCGATCCGCAGGGCCAGTGCTGGGCTGGGCGCTGGGCACCGTCCCACTGCCTGCGTGCTCGGGGCTCAGCCGTGGGGACGCTGGGGTTACAGAGGGTGTACTTCACTTAGGCACAAAAGCCACCTGGGAAAAACATCAATAACATGTTCAGTAATTCAGCCCTGCAATTAGCATTGCATAGGCCCCGTCCTCACTTGGCCAGCCCGTGTTCCTGACCCGTGCAAATCCCCTCTTTTCCCACTCATCCCAGTAGCCGTTCGCTGCTGTAAGCACCTCAAAACAAGGCCCGTGCCAACAGTGCTCTGTGCAGAAAGTGTCTCATTTTTCCACCCAGTATCTCCCATCTCCCAAGCCTGGGAGATGCCTATGGGAGTGTAATTGCAGAGCTGAGAGGAATGAACATTGCACCACTGCTGCTATAAACACTGAACTATTTCTTTTTTTACAGCGCTTAACAGTATTGAGACACCATGAAACCAATGCCTAACTAGGGGAGATAAGAGAGTCTGCTGGGGTTTGTCTGGTTCTTCTCTTCAGGGAGAAATAAGAAGCAAAGAAATAAAAATTGTTGGCCACTCAGGCGAAGCCTTGAAGGGTGTTGTTCTTGCAGAACGGCAGAGGGACACACATGCGGTCAGTGACTGAACAAAAGAGCGAGGTAGGTACCTGCAAAAACAGTTCCCCGAGCTGATGTGGCGGAATCGCCACGTTCCCACCCAGCCCTGTAACCTCAAGTCCAACCACAGCCCCACAACTGTTGGCGTTAAGTGTTCTCTCACAAGTGTTCTCTCACACATCCCTGCGCCACGGGCCCTCCCTTCGTGCCACGCTGCCGCCGAGCGCCCTGCTGCACAGCTCCGGCTCTGCCCTTCAGCCGCACTTAATGGCTCCCTCCTCAAACCGTTTGCCAATGCCGGGACCAATTAACCACTAGGAGCATTGCACCTCTTCACCTCCGAGACCTTCAGGCGTTTCACAAGCTAAATAAATCCTTTCTCCAACCCGAGTGACCGTGAAAAGCTTTGTTTGCCAGTGAAGCAGAAAACAAGGCAGGTTTCAAAAAAAAAAATAATTGAACTGGCATGTGCATGCCACTCTTCCACATTTGGGAATCCCACACTTGCCAAGCTGCCAGTGAGCTCCATGCTTGCAGATCCGTGCCACCAGCTCCTTCTGGTGCTGTACACACACCTCTGGCAACAGGCTGAGGAATAGGTCCTAAGTTCACAAGCGGGTCAGCTTGGACTGACATCCTTGCTACCCCTGACGGTGACAGTGGGACAGCAAGGTTCCAGCCGCCCGCGCAGCCACCCTGCGTGCTGAGGAGGTCCTCACGCTGGTCTGCTGCTGCTGTGCCTCTGGGCGATGCTTGGGCAGATCTGTAGATGACTTTTGCCATCTCATAATTTTGGCTACCCCTTCACTTTGGTCATCAACAAAGCTTCATCAGGTGAAGTTAATCCAGGGAGGGTTAGTTCACCAGAAGGTCTGTGATTTCCTCCCCCTCTGCTTGCAGCCAGATACGCTGAATGGCACAGCACCTCCTTTCCAAGACACAAGCAGCTGCTTCTCCGTTACTGGCACTGTGGTGCAAAACAACATCTCTCCAAGTTGACTGACAGGACTTGGTTCTCAGAGGATGGAAGAATCATGGGATGCCAGAAGGACAACTGGCAAGTCTGTCCTCAAATCCCAGGCTTCCTGCGCCCAGCAGAGCAGTGCAGAAAAAAGCCCCCCTGCTATCCAGAAACCACCAGTGGGACACACCAGCCCGGCATTCCCAGCCTGAATGCTGCTGCCTTGTGCGAAAGTGGTGGCTGCCTTGGGCATGGATGGTCGGAGGGGGATGTGGAGGCAGCTGCTGTGCTGATACAGCTGCTCCAGAGTGGCACCCAAAATTCCAGCCCCCATCAACACCCCGGTCACTCCCTCCTTTGTAAACAAGCTTTTGAGCACCTGCTCAGAGGTCTAAAACGGGATTGTTTCTGGACCTGAAATACTCCTATGGAAAAGAATTGCATGTTTCTCCAAGGAAAGGTCTCTGCTCCGTTGAAATGCTAAGCCAGACTAAAGCAACTTCAGATCGCTGGTCCTGGACAAAGCTTTGTCATAGGAAGACAGGAAGGAAAACGGTAGCCAAAGTAATCCCAGGAAAAACACACTAACGAAGGTTTGCAGATTCCAGTGCAGCAGCTAAATCAACATGTTGTTTTGCCAAGAAAACATTGTGAAATCTGCGGTTTACTCTTTGATCCTAAGCCTACCCTACCCAACCTATTCATAACCAGTATTGTTACACAGAAATGATTGTAAAGCTGAGATCGGTTAGTCAGTGAGCTTCTGATAAGAAACAGGTTGTTTCGTCTTGTCACAGCTGGCTACAAGACTTTTCTGGCATATGTCAATACGGTACTGAACCTTGAAACAAAAATGGAAGATGTAAAATACTACTTGTGGTATGACAGGCTTTCCTGGCCTTTTTTATTAACATTTTTATATATAGGAGATAACATTTTGTAATTTTAAAAGGGGAGGAGAACTGAAATGAGGAACATGTCATTACTGTAGGCAGGAAGCAATAAAAGGGCAAATACATGTCTCGTTTCTTTAGATGTTTGCTATATTTATATTATTTATATTTTTCCTCCTAAAATTACATAAACCCAATAATGCCCATCTTTTTTCTAACACAGAAACACACTAACAAGAGTATGAAATTCTGAAGCTCTTCGGTCTTTCCCCAGGGCAGATACCATGGAAATGGCATTGGAATATTAAAACTCTCCATTCTCTTTTTAATGGGAAAATGGATTTTTTTTTAAATCAATATTGACTGGCAGAAAAATTAAAGTAGCATTTCTAAAGTTGAAAATTTCTAAAATTAGAAGTGACAAACTTGTAAAAGTTACCTGCTTTCTCAAGTCTAAGGTGACTTTGCTCCCCTCTTTCTCCAGTGTCACACCTCCCAAATTTCGCACGTAGCCAGACGCACCTCGGCTCCTGCCCCGACGCTCAGTAACACTTAACCCAGCCGGCGCGCTGGGCTCCACCTCCTGGCCCTGATACCAGCCAGGCAAGCATCTGTCACACTTTCCAAATTCAAAGCATTGCGGCGTTCCTGAGCTCCTTGCCTGGCCTGGCGCAGCTGTCCCAATGCCCTACATTCCAGACAGCTTTCCTGATGGATTGCATGGCCCCGGACCTGACAGCTACCGAGGAGCTCTCACAGCACCTCCCGGGGCTCATCGCGCCTGCTAGCCACCAAGGTCTGCAGCAGCGGCAGGCTTTGGGGTATGTCAGTGCTGCAAGCGAACCGGTGCTTGCGAGCTTCTCCGAGCACGTATGGCCCCGTGCTCTCGGGGCTTTCTCGCGCACTCCTGCCCTGGGTAAACCATGGCTTACCGGCAGCGTGACATGGCCAGCACGGGCTCCCTAGCCTCGCTGGGCTGCCTGCCGGCCACTGAAGCTAATGCCTACGGCAGTCTTGGTGTGTCCAGCCGCGGAGCTTTCAGCCACGCTGGGGTGCCCACCCAGGGGGTGGTTGGTGGTGCCCAGACGGCGCTGGAGGTGGCAGGAGAAGCAGCCCGGGGAGCGCGCTGGAGCCCTCGCTGCCCACGAGCCTGGGGAGAGCCGAGCCTGGGACCGCCTGGCCTGCATCCCATGGGAGGAGGAGGGCTTGGGCTAGAACATTGTAACGTGCTTTTCTGGCCACAGCTGCTAGGGTGCTGCTGTATTCCTAGTCAGAAAGTTGTGGCTGTGCTAAGCTAAGATTACTCTGGGCAGCTTAAAAGACAAACTAGCAAATGCACAGGCTCCTAACAGCATAACACCTTCAAATTCAGTACACAGGCGGTTAAAGCATGCTCAGATAATTTCCGTTCCTCATCAGGAAATACTACAACTTTTTCAGCACTTCCTCTTTTTATATTTTAAATCATCGCACTTCATGCAATACCTTTATTTGCATAAGAATATTAACTCACGGACACTGTTTCTAACTTTAGGTCATTCATAATTCAGTTACGTAAAATGCAATAACGATTTTTACTACTAGCAATAATTAGCAAAAAGTACATTTCTACAGCATAATCTCTGTTCAGATTAATATTTTTCCACCTACTTGGCCACTTAGCTAACAATCTGTCAACTTAATTGCTCCACAGGCTGCAGGGAGGTGGGCACTGTGAAGTAGGGCTCATTCACACTCCCCAGCCCCTTGCTCACACCATACAGCGGTAAGATTAAACACACTTCCCATATAACTAACGTTGAATTGTTTGGAAAGCTAACGACGCTGCCTGAAGACCAGTTTCACACAAGTTTACATTTCTTGCAAAAGAGACAATTAAGACACCCTGCCGAAAAATTGCAAAAGCTCAGTTTTTTAACAGTATTTTAAAACTGGCTGAAACTTCAGCTGCTGTAACAATGATGTGGAACTGGCTGAGCACTATAATAATTTTTTTAAACTAGCGTTCACATTCATCAGACGTTCACCATTCCTCCCACCATCAAACTGAACATTTAAAGGTTAGCTGTGAGCTAAACAAAATAGCTGTGGAGGAAAAAAAATAAACTGGAAATTACACAGACGTATGTATTGGCTTTGTACAGAAGAGCACGTGTGGAGGTGTATTAAGTCAAATCGTACTTTGACCAGAAGTTATATATTTATTTATTGAAAATATGTAAAGTTCTGTTTCTTTCCAGTTTGCTTCCTTCCCCTAGACCAGGCAAGGCTGAGCTGTCAGCAGTTAGCTGCCAGGGAGCAGACCGATTCTGCCCGTCATTAAGTCAGGAAAGGAGAGACAAGAATTAATTACATAAATTTTGGGTTCTGAGTGAAAAACTCATGTTCCAAGACTAGCAATATTTTCCAATGGCATCCTTATTTTTTGCATAATTAGACAAGGTGGTAAATGACCCCACGTCAGCCAGGAGCAGGAACTATCTCGTACGGTGGTCAAAAGAAATGACTGATTCTGTGAGCTGCTGTGCGCACCACACAAAATGACAACTCCCTCTTGTAAAATGTCCTGCTCCCTTCCCCTGTTACCATCTGTGGCAAAAAAAAGTCTCATTTGGCTTTAGCCTGCTCAGATTGAGCTTCACTTGAACATTTTCTTTTGTTTTGGGTCCATGCGGGTTTCTAGTCCGATAGACTTAGTCCTGCAGAGCAGGGAGCAAAGGAGCCCGAGGCCAGTCAGCGAGCAGTGCGGGTACAGAGCACACAGAGCGTCGTGTTGGCTTTTCCTCTTACGGTCTTCCCAAGCAATAGGTTGAGAGTCTTTACAACCCGAGAAGAAAATCTGTGCTGCAAACTAGCCAAAGACCATCACGAGGAGTGTAAGGACCACACTGATGCTGGGGCCAGCATTTCTAAGCTTCAGGCAGTCCAAAAAGCAAAGCAAAATTCGGTCACAGCTCTGGAGCGTCACTCAGAGCGTGAACTCGTCAGTTAGGTATGTGTCCACAGAACTGGCTGAGATCGACAAGCCTCAGTGAAAAATAGAAGGCAGCATTGCTTTAGACTTCAGTAAGATCTGAGACTAGGTTTATTTCCCATGGTTTGGGGTCGCGCTCTCAGCAGTTCACAGGGCCACTTAGCATATTCTATGAATAGACTCAGGAACTGAACTTTCAGTCCAGCTGATGTCCCTACCATTCATTAACATCAAGCATGCACTAAAGCACAGACCTCCACATAATTCACTACAAATGGCAGCTTCCTCCATTTCCCAGCCCTTGCCAAGCAGAACAGCTCTCCATCATTTCAAGAGCTGCTTTGGCGGTCATGTTTTATCAAGCCGTGGAACAAGAGCCTGAACTATAGTGCTGTTACTTCCCACCGAGGCTGCATTTCCTACCGTGGCATGCTGGACACCAGAGCCTGGCTGCAGCAGAAGACAAAGGTGCATGAAGAATACAAGATCAAAATATCACTGAGGACAACAGGCCTCTATTCTTCTAGCATGGGCCTAGTTCCTCGTGTCCACTTATGGAGATCAAAGGTATAATTTACTTAGAGGAAGAATTATTTGTGCATAAACAGCCATTAACTAATAATACCGAGAAGATGCTTTTAAATTCAAATGGGTGGCATGGCAGCCAGCACTAGACATGTGACCCAGGCATCTTGTTACTTACATAAACTGAAGCAGGAGGGAGTCTGATGCTGATGACAAAATCTCTTTGTGAGTAACACTGGCAAAATCTTTTAAAGAGCAATTCAGGACTAAGGTAAAAGAAAATGGGGCACTTCTAGTAGAAACCAACTTCAAGAATCACATTTCCTTCCCTGTTTGCGTACAACAGGGAATGGAAATAACTGCCGCTGCTTTGTTTCAAAAACCGATTCTCTTGTGGGGGGAAAAGAGGAAGCACTTGTCTGTTCTCACGAAAAACCTGTAGTGGTGTAAAGTGTTGAGGAAAGAACACCCTTCTTCCAGGGAGAAGGAAAAGACTGAATGGGGAAGGCTGGTTACAGCGCTCATCAGCTCCCATGGCCATGCACCTACTGCATTTCTTATGAATGTTACCTTCAGCCCCGTCTCTAGGCTTCAGTCCTTCCAGTTTCACTTGGGTGCATCTCATCTTGGGCTATAAGGTCTTAAAATACAGCATTAAGTGATGTCTCAGCTTGTTCTGCCTGCAGTTTTGGTAGTGACCATACTGCACCCCCAGACTGCAATCCAACTTCTTCAAATAGAATAAACACTTATTTAAATAGTAGTCTACCTCCACCACTCCCTCAAAAGCCTATGAGCAGAGGATCAAAGATTTCTCAAGCTTAACTGGCCCATCCACACATCAGGGTTAAGGCTTGCTGACCTCTATAGTCAATAACACACATGGGAGTAATATGATTAGGATAACAAGCAGACTTGGAACACTGAACCCAAATAATCTGGCATTTACAGTCTGGTCAGCTGGGACCTCTCTTTTATACAAGGTGAAAGCATAGTCTGGAGTCACTCATTTGGATTGTTAGCACAATGCCTGACCATCCCACCACCCCTAAGAAAACAATACATGGAACAAGCAGTTATTCTAGAAACATCCCAGGGACTTAAAATACAAGCGAAACCAGTCGAAGAGCAAAAGTTGGGAAGATAATAAATGCAGCACTAGCAGAGTAACACCGCGATACTCTCAAAATAGGAGGTGCTTTTCAAGAATGAGCGGATGAGACAGGCCATCCTGACAAAGTCATGGTTGGTGGCTGACTTTGAGCAACTGCAGCTGCCCAGAGGGAGGGATATGAGAAGGCTCAAGGAGTAGGTTTTGAAATGGATGGTGGTGCTGGTTCAGAAAAGGAGTACAACTGTGATGAAACAAAGGCGCCAAATTGCAGTGTATAGAAAATCTGATTCACAAATTCTGGATGTATTTTCAAAAATGAAAATCACATTTGTTTCCCCATAGCTAAAATAAGAACATGCTGTGGCTGAATGGCCGCACTTCAAGAGCTGCCATCAGCGGCTCGATGTCCAAGTGGAGACCAGTGACGAGTGGCGTTCCTCAGGGGGCGGTACTGGGACCAGCACAGTTCAACATCTTTATCAGCGACATGGACAGTGGGATCGAGGGCACACTCAGCAAGTTTGCCGGTGACACCAAGCTGTGTGGTGCGGTTGACACGCTGGAGGGAAGGGATGTCATCCAAGGGACCTTCACAGGCTTGAGAGGTGGGCCTGTGTGAACCTCATGAAGTTCAACAAGGCCAAGTGCAAGGTCCTGCACGTGGGTTGGGGCAATCCCAAGCACAAATACAGGCTGGGTAGAGAATGGATTGAGAGCAACTCTGAGGAGAAGGACTCGGGGGTGCTGGTGGACAAGAAGCTCAACGTGACCCAGCAATGTGCGCTCACAGCCCAGAAAGCCAACCGCATCCTGGCTGCATCACCAGAAGCGTGACCAACAGCAGGTCGAGGGAGGGGATTCTCC